>JZKD02S2309524.1:0-12197 GCA_000966675.3 Picea glauca | reverse complement strand
TCTAGGTTCTTACCCAAGGTGACTATGAAGGGGAAAGTCTTCACGGTACCTGGAATCGACGTTGATCAAACTCACTCGGGCTCCTTGGAGGGTATACCCACGATTATGTGTGGGATCTCGCACTAGGGTGTAAGTCTGTTAAGCAGGTCGTCAACGTAAGTTTTCCACCTTATCCCCGCCCCTTCTCGTCTCGTTGTTGCAACATTGGATTTCATCACCAACTAGTGGCTTCGAAATTAGAAGGTATTGTTTTCTTGGTGATTGCTTCCTAGGTTTTGTTTACTAGCGCGTGTTTTTTGTTTCTAGAAGTTGACCATAGGATTTTCTTTGCGGAGCTTGTCATTTGTTTACAATTTCTCCCCCATGGCATTCTCGTAGAATGCAAGGTTTATCTCCAGAGCATCTGGATGATTCTCAACCCTCGCCTATTGGTACACTTGAGGGTTCTCCCCATCAGACTGAAGTCCTAGTGGTTACTCCACCACACGGGGAAACAAGTGACGTTCCCGTTGTCACCACACCGCCTCCACAGGTAGAACGAACTGACTCTCTAGAAGATTTTCAAATTACCAATACTAGAGAGGACCATCGCATTCGCCGTGGTGAACGACCTTTTTTGCGATTAAATCCTTCTGAAGAATCCATTGTTACATCTTCTGAATCAATTGTTGGGCCTTCTCCCGGTGTAGTAGGCCAAGATCCTTTTTGGTCGGGTGATTTCCAATGAGTCCTTTTCGGTACTGAGTCACCCCCTGTCTATGAAATCAACCCTCCCGTGTCTTCTGAGACAGAAACTACACTAGAGACTACTACTTACCGCTTTTTTCTTCCTCCTGAGATGGCCCATCTCGCAAATACTACGAGTGTCCAAACCGAAATTACTGCAGCTACTCTTGCTCCTATCAATACCTAGCGAATTCCTGATGTCATCCCGACATTACCACCCGGTTACCATGCGTTGAATGCTTTGTTGAATGCTTCTAATCCAACACCTACGCAAACCCCAGCCGGTTCTCCTGGTGGTCCTCCTTTTCCTGGGCATCCTATTCCCGGTTTTATTCCGACACTCCCTCAGTTTCCTTCTGGTAATCCTAATCCTAGTAGTACTATCCTGACTATTGCACCAAACCCACATATTCCCATTGGTGGACAGCGAGATACGGTTCCTTTTCCTTTTCCCAGACACAACACAGTTACTACACAACCTACAGTTGGCACACAACTTCCGGGTGGAACTATACCTACAGTAGGGGGACCGACCTCACCTTTTGGACAAAATATACCTCCTGAATTGGCCCAGTATTGGAATCAGATTCTACAAAACTTTCCTCAAAATGTTGGGGGGCAGCAAAATGTCCCTACAGTGGGCCAACCTTATCCGGGGGTAACCAATCGTATTTGGGGTTCGGGTCAGACTACTCAACCCCAGGTCCCTACTCAAACTCAAGGTTACAATCCTTGGGGTTACTATCCTATCTGACCACCACCAAATCAGCTAGGACCTTCCCTCTATGGACAGTCTTCTTACGGTCCTACTGGTTTTCCGACAGGGCTTCCACCCCAAATCCATCAGTACCCGCAAGTAAACCGACAATTGCCTTTTCTTGCTACTTTGGATTTTCCATATTTGTCTAGGATTCTAAATGATCCTATTCATCACTCTCCCCAATGGTCTGCTATCCCTGCTAAACTTCTCTCGAATATTCCAAAATTCGATGGCAAGCCAGGAGAGGACCCAAATAACCATATCATGACCTTTCATTTGTGGTGTTAGTCCAACTCGCTGATGGATGACTCCATTCATCTACGTCTTTTTCAATGAACCCTTACCGGTTCGGCTGCGAAGTGGTATATTGAATTGCCACGAGGTTTCTTTTCTGATTTCAACACCTTAGCTATGGATTTTCTCACACATTACCAGTTACCGATCCATTATGATACTGGGACTGAGATATTGACTTCTTTCAAACAAACTAAAGGTACTCACATCTCGGATCATATACATGAGTGGAGACAGAGACAACGTCTCATCAAACTTGAACTCCCTGATCAGTTACTGGCAGAATGGTTTACGAAATCTTTCGTGAACGAAATTGGTAAATACATTGCTATGGGTGGTGTTGTTACAGAGGAGCAGGCTATAAGTCACGCTCAGTATCTTGATCTTGTTTATTCGCAAATGGGAACACTCTACGATTTACTACCTGAACTACCTCGTCCTGGTACTTCCAGCTCTTCAACTGCTCCAGCTGCCTCGCATGCAGCTGATGGTGTGATTGGTACTGCTCATACCCACTCACATTTTGTTTCAACTACAACCCCTAAATCCAATTCTTCTAATGTTCAAAGTGCTCCGTCTCCTACTCCTCCCACCGGTAAAACCTCTGAAGTGAACACTGTTCAATCTACGTCGACCGGTAAAAATAAATCAAAGAAAGGGAGAGGCAAGAATAAGGAGATTAAAAATAATAATCAAAATTAGCAAACTAAAACCCCTCCTGTTGAAGATCGGGATAAGTGAAAACCCCGCTACCCTTTCCTTATCTATGGTGACGATCACTACATGAAGGATTGTCCTCGACGTGCCGAAGTTAATAAGTTCCTTCAAGGAATGTTGAAACCCTCTACATCGGCAGTCTTGTCCCAGCCCTTCCCGTCTCAGCAATAGGCCTCGTTGGTCATCCATGACCAACCCTCTACTTCTATGAAATCATATGTTTTGATGTTCAAAGGTGATTCTAAGAACAATGACATCGCAACTAGAGCCAAAGATTATTCTCCATCTAAGGAGAAGGTTGACGATTTACCTCCTGATTTGGTACATCCCTCTCCACCGAATCCACCTATGAATGGTCTTCTTCATCTCGAACGACCGAGCCTTGATACAGTCCTACGACCCCCGAAAGGTGTCGTTAAGAAATCAGCATTCAATCCTCATGCTCATGCGGCCCAGAACTATAGCATTGTTGAAGATCTGGCCCAAGCACCTTCAACGATGTCTGCCCTTGAAGTCCTTCAGTCTTGTCCTGCACAACGAAGAGCTCTGTTGAAATCTATAGGTGGAATTGATCCAACCGATACGAATTTGATAGTATTTGATTTGGAAGACCATATTCCAAGGTTACCCCCACATCTTGCATTTCAGATACAAGTTATTGTCGCCGACAAGAACATCTGTCGAACTGTTATTGATGAGGGTGCCTCTATGTGTGTAATGTCTTTTAATTGTTGGAAAGCCATTGGCTCTCCTCCTTTAACTGAATCACAAAATACTTTGAAAGCCTTCAATGGCTTGGATTTTAAGCCTTACGGTGTTCTTCCCTCATTGCCTGTTACTCTCGAAGGTAAGACCGTCTAAGTTGAAGTGGAAGTTTTCGATGCTCCCCTAGATTATAATCTTCTTCTTGGTCGTAGCTGGGTAGATTCTATGCGCATTGTTGTGTCAACACTTTTCCATGTAGTCCATTTTCCTCATCAAGGAAAGGTTGTTATGATTGATCAACTTGCCTTCTTAATTCTGATACTCACATTGGCAACGTGTCATTTTTAGCTAAAACCCCACTGAGTTACGAGAATGTTGGAGTCGGTCTTTTAAAAGACTCTTCGTTGATGGGTACTTTTCCCATACCACCGCCACCCGATATTTTATGCCCATCAGTTTCTTCTATTAATATGATCTCCACTATGCCTCATGAACTTCCAGTGTCTTTTGACCCTTGGATAGTCCCTGATCCTGGAGATCATGCTCGTTTCGGCGACGTCATGTCATTAAGTCTAGTTGAGTCTGCTTATCATGTGATTCAATCGGCAACACCTTCTGCACCCTCTTTTGATGAGTTGTCTCCCGATCCTTTCCATGTCATATTTCCCACTGATGAGATGATCATGTCCTTCATGGCTGCCATGCCTTGGGACGATGGGCATCATCGTTCCATATTGTTTCTGGAACAACACACTCTCGAGAATTATCAGCAGATTTCGACTCCGTCGACCGTTGTTGTCATATCAACCATTCCCGGATCTACACGTGATGTGTTTGCAGAAAAGAACCTCAGTAATATTTATCCCATGATACCCATTGATATATCAGTTAAACCTAGGATAGTCGAAAATCTTCACATTGGAGCTTCGTGTTCTCTAGAGGAAATTGTCACCTATACTGCTTTGTTCAAAGAATTTTGTGATATCTTTTCCTGGAGTTACGAAGAGATGTCGGGTATCGACCCTGCTATTGTTTTCCATGAAATTAAGACATACCCTAGAGATAAACCATTCCGGCAGCACCTTCGTTCGGTTCATCCATGTAAAGTGGTAGCCATCAAACTCGAAGTTGAAAAACTTCTCAAATCCGGTTTTATTTATCCTGTGGCTCTGACAGAATGGGTTTCCAACCCTGTACCGATTGATAAGAAAGGTGGTAGTATATGTGTTTGTGTTGATTATCAAGATATTAACAAAGCCTATCCAAAGGACAACTTTCCAACCCCTTTTGTTGACTAGATCGTCGATGACTGTGCCGGGAGAGAAATCTTTTCTCTCATGTATGGATTCTCCGGCTATAATCAAATTAACATCGCTCCTGAGGGCCAACATAAAAATGTTTTTATTTGTCCTTGGGGTACTTTAGCCTATAGGAAACTTCCCTTCAGTCTTAAGAATGCAGGTGCTACATTTCAACGTGCTATGTCTTATGCGTTTCACTATATAAAGCATATCGTTCAACCTTACTTGGATGACTTGCCAGCTCATTCTTTACGCCAAGTCGATCACCCTCATCATCTCTGAGCAATTTTCGTTCGTTGTCAGTTCTATCGCATTCGTCTAAACCCTCATAAATGCATTTTTTGTGTAGAGTCTAGTCGTCTTCTCGGTTTCATTGTTTCACATCAAGGGATCCAGGTAGATCCTATTAAGGTTGACGTGATTCTTAATCTCCCTCCTCCTTCTTCACTGTGCCAGTTACAAAGTTTGCAGGGGAAAGAAAACTTTCTTCGTCGTTTCATCCCTAATTACGCTAAGATTAATCGTGGTTTTACACGTCTTCTAAAGAAAGGTTCAGAGTTTGTCTGGGATAAAGTTGCCAATAACGCTTTTGAAGCTTTAAAGTTGTCCCTCACGAAAGCTCCACTTCTTTTTCCTCTTGATTATAGTCGGGATTACTTTCTTTATCTAGCCGCTTCTGAGTATACTATCGATATGGTTCTCGTTCAGGAGGATGATGCACATGATGAACATGTTATATATTACTTGAGTCGAAGTCTCACTTCAACTGAAATCAAGTACCAACATGTTGAAAAGCTGGCTTTGGCTGCTGTTCAAGCGGTTCAACGTTTTCGCCATTATCTTCTCTCCAGGAAAACTACAGTGATTTCACATTGTAACCCAATGCAACATATTTTGACATGTCAATTGCTGGGGGGAAAGTACTCCAAGTGGATTTTCATCCTCCAGGAGTTCGACTTGGAATTCAATCGCGCCACGTCAAAGAAATCCTTAGTTTTTGTTGAGTTAATTTGTGATTTTCCCCACTCTGCCATGGACAATGTAGCAGTTGATTCGTTACCTGACGAATCACTTTTCCTTATCAGTAATGATGATATTTGGTACGGATATATCATTATATATCTCCAAACTCAAACTTTTCGACCTGCTTTGTCTAGCACCGAACATCGTCGTATCCGTTATCAAGAACGTCACTATATTATCCTCGGGGATACTCTTTACCATCGAGGCATTGAATCTGTTTTTTGATGTTGTTTGAATTTTGACGAAGACAAGAAAGCTTTGAATGACTGCCATTCTGGAGCATGTGGTGGTCATATGTCTGGGTATGCTAATGCCCAGAAGATCTTGCGTGCAGGATATTTTTGGCCTTCCTTATTCAATGACTGCATTACTGTTGTTCAGAAGTGTCATGCCTGCTAGACCTACAATCAAAAAATTTGGTCGCATCCTGCTCCCCTTCATCCTATGGTCTCAATAGGTCCTTTTGCAAAATGGGGCATTGATTTCATGACATGTCACCCTCACTCGACCGGGGGGCATGGTTATATTATTGTAGTTGTTGATTATTTTACGAAATGGGCTAAGGCGATGCCAACATTCAATAATACTGGAAAGACTGCAACGTTATTTATTTTCAACCATGTCATCACTCATTTTGGTGTTCCTCAGGCTATCGTTACTGATCACGGTAGTCATTTTAGGAATTTTATGATGTCTGAACTTACGAAAAATTTGGGTCTTCGTCATGATAGCTCAACACCCTATTATCCGCAGGCTAATGGCCAGGTCGAAGCAATCAATAAGGTTCTCATAACTAAGATTCGACGGATGATAGGAATTCATAAAACCAGCTGGCACACGATGTTATTTTCGGCGTTGTGGGCATATCGAACCTCTGTTAAATCTTCTATGAGATTTACACCCTTTCGATTAGTTTATGGAATGGAAACTATTCTGCCAATAGAATGTGAGATACCTTCTCTGAAGCTAGTTGTATAACTTTTAACTAATACTTCTGCTGAAGAGGAACGTCTTTTGTATATGATGCGATTAGACGAGACTCGTTGTGACACTACTCTTGTAATAGAAGCCCAGAAGAAATGTGTTAAGGCACAGTATGAAAAGCATGTCAAGCCTCGTGTCTTCTCTAAAGGAGATCTCGTTCTTCTATATGAACAAGATAAATATGTCTTAGGAGCTAGGAAATTCAAACCAATGTGGCGTGGTCCTTACATTGTTAGCAAAGTTTTGGAAAAAGGAGCGTATGAGCTGGTTGATTGCGATGGTATACCTTTGAGTGAACCCAGAAAAGGGTTATACTTGAAGAAGTACTATGCATAAGTCATTTGTTCACGAGTACTTGTATTTTATGTATCATACTGTGTGTGTGTTACTTTAGTTTGCTTTTGACGTTATCTGGTCTCTTCCCTTACGTGACGTTGTGTTTGATTGCCAGATGTTAGAGTATTCGCTACCTTATATTGGCTTCACTGCTGGTGCTAGCAGTAGTACTCAGAACCTAGCTTCCGCTGCATGGGAAATCTATGCCCCAACAAACGAGCTTATATCTTTACGAGGTGTATGTCTTGGTCGAGCAACCAACAACATCGCAGAGTATAGCGTCGTTATTGAATTATTGGTTGATGCTATCTCTCTCAGAATTTGTCACTTGGTTGTGCGACTTGACTTGCAGCTTGTAGTACTACAGCTAAGTAATGCCTACTCTATTTGAAGTCCTACTTTATTAAGGGTATATTTGCAGATTCACCTCTTGGAACGACATTTTGATCACATTGAATATCAACATATTCCTAGATGTCTTAATACATTAATAGATGCTTTAGCTAATTATATATTGGACAGACATTTAAATCATTTATAAATCAAACACATTACAATTCACACAATGTAAAGTAAACCGGTAGAAGCCGTCTGTATATATATAACGATCAAAAAAGTTTGTTTTTACAAAATGTTTGTCTGAAGACCAAAATATCAAAAATTGAAGCTCCTGACTTCTACATAGCGACGTCACAGATGACGTTCATGGTAACACACTACTTCCCTAGCTACCCTGCGGAGCAGTCGGGCCATGGCTGTTGAAACTCCTACAGTGTGACACTGATCGCATCGTGGAACCTCTTCTAGAGTCATATCTGGAATATCTGATGTTAGGCCTTCTAGGTTCTNTCTACGTCTTTTTCAACGAACCCTTACCGGTTCGGTTGCGAAGTGGTATATTGAATTGCCACGAGGTTTCTTTTCTGATTTCAACACCTTAGCTATGGATTTTCTCACACATTACCAGTTACCGATCCGTTATGATATTGGGACTGAGATATTGACTTCTTTCAAACAAACTAAAGGTACTCACATCTCGGATCATATACATGAGTGGAGACAGAGACAACGTCTCATCAAACTTGAACTCCCTGATCAGTTACTGGCAGAATGGTTTACGAAATCTTTCGTGAACGAAATTGGTAAAGACATTTCTATGGGTGGTGTTGTTACAGAGGAGCAGGCTATAAGTCGCGCTCAGTATCTTGATCTTGTTTATTCGCAAATGGGAACACTCTACAATTTACTACCTGAACTACCTCATCCTGGTACTTCCAGCTCTTCAACTGCTCCAGCTGCCTCGCATGCAGCTGATGGTGTGATTGGTACTGCTCATACCCACTCACATTCTGTTTCAACTACAACCCCTAAATCCAATTCTTTTAATGTTCAAAGTGCTCCGTCTCCTACTCCTCCCACCGGTAAAACCTCTGAAGTGAACACTGTTCAATCTACGTTGACCGGTAAAAATAAATCAAAGAAAGGGAGAGGCAAGAATAAGGAGAGTAAAAATAATAATCAAAATTAGCAAACTAAAACCCCTCCTGTTGAAGATCGGGATAAGCGCAAACCCTGCTACCCTTTCCTTATCTATGGTGACGATCACTACATGAAGGAATGTCCTCGACGTGCCGAAGTTAATAAGTTCCTTCAAGGAATGTTGAAACCCTCTACACCGGCAGTCTTGTCCCAGCCCTTCCCGTCTCAGCAATAGGCCTCGTTGGTCATCCATGACCAACCCTCTACTTCTATGACATCATATGTTTTGATGTTCAAAGGTGATTCTAAGAACAATGACATCGCAACTAGAGCCAAAGATTATTCTCCATCTAAGGAGAAGGTTGACGATTTACCTCCTGATTTGGTACAGCCCTCTCCACCGAATCCACCTACGAACGGTCCTCTTCATCTCGAACGATCGAGCCTTGATACAGTCCTACGACCCCCGAAAGGTGTCGTTAAGAAATCAACATTCAATCCTCATGCTCATGTGGCCCATAACTATAGCATTGTTGAAGATCTGGCCCAAGCACCTTCAGCGATGTCTTCCCTTGAAGTCCTTCAGTCTTGTCCTGCACAACGAAGAGCTTTGTTGAAATCTATAGGTTGAATTGATCCAACCGATACGAATTTGATAGTATTTGATTTGGAAGACCATATTCCAAGGTTACCCCCACAACTTGCATTTCATATACAAGTTATTGTCGCCGAAAAGAACATCTGTCGAACTGTTATTGATGAGGGTGCCTCTATGTGTGTAATGTCTTTTAATTGTTGGAAAGCCATTGGCTCTCCTCCTTTAACTGAATCACAAAATACTTTGAAAGCCTTCAATGGCTTGGATTTTAAGCCTTACGGTGTTCTTCCCTCATTGCCTGTTACTCTCGAAGGTAAGACCGTCTAAGTTGAAGTGGAAGTTTTCGATGCTCCCCTAGATTATAATCTTCTTCTTGGTCGTAGCTGGGTAGATTCTATGCGCATTGTTGTGTCAACACTTTTCCATGTAGTCCATTTTCCTCATCAAGGAAAGGTTGTTATGATTGATCAACTTGCCTTCTTAATTCTGATACTCACATTGGCAACGTGTCATTTTTAGCTAAAACCCCACTGAGTTACGAGAATGTTGGAGTCGGTCTTTTAAAAGACTCTTCGTTGATGGGTACTTTTCCCATACCACCGCCACCCGATATTTTATGCCCATCAGTTTCTTCTATTAATATGATCTCCACTATGCCTCATGAACTTCCAGTGTCTTTTGACCCTTGGATAGTCCCTGATCCTGGAGATCATGCTCGTTTCGGCGACGTCATGTCATTAAGTCTAGTTGAGTCTGCTTATCATGTGATTCAATCGGCAACACCTTCTGCACCCTCTTTTGATGAGTTGTCTCCCGATCCTTTCCATGTCATATTTCCCACTGATGAGATGATCATGTCCTTCATGGCTGCCATGCCTTGGGACGATGGGCATCATCGTTCCATATTGTTTCTGGAACAACACACTCTCGAGAATTATCAGCAGATTTCGACTCCGTCGACCGTTGTTGTCATATCAACCATTCCCGGATCTACACGTGATGTGTTTGCAGAAAAGAACCTCAGTAATATTTATCCCATGATACCCATTGATATATCAGTTAAACCTAGGATAGTCGAAAATCTTCACATTGGAGCTTCGTGTTCTCTAGAGGAAATTGTCACCTATACTGCTTTGTTCAAAGAATTTTGTGATATCTTTTCCTGGAGTTACGAAGAGATGTCGGGTATCGACCCTGCTATTGTTTTCCATGAAATTAAGACATACCCTAGAGATAAACCATTCCGGCAGCACCTTCGTTCGGTTCATCCATGTAAAGTGGTAGCCATCAAACTCGAAGTTGAAAAACTTCTCAAATCCGGTTTTATTTATCCTGTGGCTCTGACAGAATGGGTTTCCAACCCTGTACCGATTGATAAGAAAGGTGGTAGTATATGTGTTTGTGTTGATTATCAAGATATTAACAAAGCCTATCCAAAGGACAACTTTCCAACCCCTTTTGTTGACTAGATCGTCGATGACTGTGCCGGGAGAGAAATCTTTTCTCTCATGTATGGATTCTCCGGCTATAATCAAATTAACATCGCTCCTGAGGGCCAACATAAAAATGTTTTTATTTGTCCTTGGGGTACTTTAGCCTATAGGAAACTTCCCTTCAGTCTTAAGAATGCAGGTGCTACATTTCAACGTGCTATGTCTTATGCGTTTCACTATATAAAGCATATCGTTCAACCTTACTTGGATGACTTGCCAGCTCATTCTTTACGCCAAGTCGATCACCCTCATCATCTCTGAGCAATTTTCGTTCGTTGTCAGTTCTATCGCATTCGTCTAAACCCTCATAAATGCATTTTTTGTGTAGAGTCTAGTCGTCTTCTCGGTTTCATTGTTTCACATCAAGGGATCCAGGTAGATCCTATTAAGGTTGACGTGATTCTTAATCTCCCTCCTCCTTCTTCACTGTGCCAGTTACAAAGTTTGCAGGGGAAAGAAAACTTTCTTCGTCGTTTCATCCCTAATTACGCTAAGATTAATCGTGGTTTTACACGTCTTCTAAAGAAAGGTTCAGAGTTTGTCTGGGATAAAGTTGCCAATAACGCTTTTGAAGCTTTAAAGTTGTCCCTCACGAAAGCTCCACTTCTTTTTCCTCTTGATTATAGTCGGGATTACTTTCTTTATCTAGCCGCTTCTGAGTATACTATCGATATGGTTCTCGTTCAGGAGGATGATGCACATGATGAACATGTTATATATTACTTGAGTCGAAGTCTCACTTCAACTGAAATCAAGTACCAACATGTTGAAAAGCTGGCTTTGGCTGCTGTTCAAGCGGTTCAACGTTTTCGCCATTATCTTCTCTCCAGGAAAACTACAGTGATTTCACATTGTAACCCAATGCAACATATTTTGACATGTCAATTGCTGGGGGGAAAGTACTCCAAGTGGATTTTCATCCTCCAGGAGTTCGACTTGGAATTCAATCGCGCCACGTCAAAGAAATCCTTAGTTTTTGTTGAGTTAATTTGTGATTTTCCCCACTCTGCCATGGACAATGTAGCAGTTGATTCGTTACCTGACGAATCACTTTTCCTTATCAGTAATGATGATATTTGGTACGGATATATCATTATATATCTCCAAACTCAAACTTTTCGACCTGCTTTGTCTAGCACCGAACATCGTCGTATCCGTTATCAAGAACGTCACTATATTATCCTCGGGGATACTCTTTACCATCGAGGCATTGAATCTGTTTTTTGATGTTGTTTGAATTTTGACGAAGACAAGAAAGCTTTGAATGACTGCCATTCTGGAGCATGTGGTGGTCATATGTCTGGGTATGCTAATGCCCAGAAGATCTTGCGTGCAGGATATTTTTGGCCTTCCTTATTCAATGACTGCATTACTGTTGTTCAGAAGTGTCATGCCTGCCAGACCTACAATCAAAAAATTTGGTCGCATCCTGCTCCCCTTCATCCTGTGGTCTCAATAGGTCCTTTTGCAAAATGGGGCATTGATTTCATGACATGTCACCCTCACTCGGTCGGGGGGCATGGTTATATTATTGTAGCTGTTGATTATTTTACAAAATGGGCTGAGGCGATGCCAACATTCAATAATACTGGAAAAACTGCAGCGTTATTTCTTTTCAACCATGTCATCACTCGTTTTGGTGTTCCTCAGGCTATCGTTACTGATCACGGTAGTCATTTTAGGAATTTTATGATGTCTGAACTTACGGAAAAGTTGGGTCTTCGTCATGATAGCTCAACACCCTATTATCCGCAGGCTAATGGCCAGGTCGAAGCAATCAA
>JZKD02S2309502.1:0-25564 GCA_000966675.3 Picea glauca | reverse complement strand
ATCTAACGAGATATCTTCTCCGAGATTTTCTAGGGATTCTGATCTGTGTAGAGTATGTATGCTAGTGCTGAACGATGGTTTTGCTCATGCACAGAATCTGCAATACAGGGGTACCAAAAATGTATTATATCGGATGACTTGTACCTTCCTAACCCCTAAGTATGTTTAGTGATAAAGATTGACAGATAAGCCTCCCTGCTTTCCCTGTTCTGTTGTCATGGGTTAAGAACCCCACACTTGTCATTCAGAGCTTCATTCCAGTTTGGGGAATCAGGCTCTCTAACATGTATAGTTTAGGTTGTAAAATCTGCTTTCAGGATTTGCTTGCTTGTACCAAATATGTGGATTTGCAATCTTTTTACATCTAACAAGATATCTTCTCTGAGATTTTCCAGGGATTCTAATCTGTGTAGAGTATGTACTATGTATATTATTGCCGAACAATGGTTTTGCTCATGCACAGAATCTACAATGCAGGGGTAGCAGAAATGTATTATATCAGATGACCTGTACCTTCCTAACCCCTAAGTATGTTTAGTGATAAAGATTGACAGATAAGCCTCTCTGGTTTCCCTGTTCTGTTGTCATGGGTTAAGCACCCCATACTTGCCATTTGGAGCGTCATTCTAGTTTGGCGAATCAGGCCCTGTAACATGTATAGCGTAGGTTGTAAAACCCACTTTCAGAATTTGCTTTGCTTGTACCAAATATGTGGATTTGCAATCTTTTAACATCTAATGAGATATCTTCTCTGAGATTTTCTAGGGATTCTGATCTGTGTGTATGTATATTATTGCCGAATGATGGTTTTGCTCATGCACAAAATCTGCAATACAGGGGTGGCAGAAATGTATTATATTGGATGACCTGTACCTTCCTAACCCCTAAGTATATTTAGTGATAAAGATTGAGAGATAAGCCTCACAGGTTTCCCTGTTCTGTTGTCATGGGTTAAGAACCCCACACTTGCCATTCAGATAAGCCTCATTTTAGTTTGGGGAATCAAGCTCTGTAATATGTATAGCTTAGGTTGTAAAAACCAGTGTTCAGAAGTAAATGTTATGTTGTTTTTTCTCAATTAAAGCTGAAATAGCTAGGATATGTTTTGAAGGATTATTTAGGGCTTTGTGGTCCATTCAGGCTGCCACAGGATACCAGTAATTTGAAACTAGAGTGTTGTTTGAGGACAAAAGTACATGGCCTTGCCAATGGGCAGATGAAGAACAGTTCCATCTTAAACATTATCAGTTGCAACTTGTCCATGGAAATATTATCTTTGGATGAGTATCCAGGCTTAATGAATTCCCCTAGCAAAAGCTTGGGATAAACACATCACTTGTATAGTGTTGCTTGAATTGTCAAGGGTGAACGAGAAGGTGCCTAGTCTAGGGTAAAGACCGAGAGATTCAAGTGTTGCTTTTCTTTGTGTAGTTGGTTCATTGAAGAGCAGAGAGCAATATTGATCACAATTCATCCAAGGGTGTTTTGGTGGTGGGTGGGTTTAAGGGCCTGATTTTTGGATGTAGTACCTTTGAGTCCTTTGGTATGTATGCTATGCCCATGTTGAGCTCTCCTTTACTTGGGCTCTGAGATTTTTTATATAAACATTGTTCCCTCATTGAAACAGCATCCCCATGCACGCAATGCTGGATTCCCTCCCATGGGCACATACACTTCTGTATCAGCAAATCAAATCTGGTTATTTGTTGAAGCACCTGCCATCAGATGTGCATCCAATGCAGGCTGGGTAATTCCCTCCTTCGCACAAATATCTTCAGCAATTAGATTCTGGGTAGTTTTTGAAGCACTAGCATTTTTCTTCCTCATTTATTGCAAAGCATCTTCAATGTGTCCTTATTAATTTTCAGAATATGAATTTCAAACTACCCGTCATTGTTATGTAATTCTCCTTCCGTGTATAGATACATCTCAAATATGCCTGTAATTTGTGAAAATTAATAACAGCCAATTTTACCCAAAGTTTATATGATGATTTTCATTCTAGATTTCTGTGGTTGCCTGGATTCCATACTTCTAAGGTAGCTGCAAATATTCAGTTCTTCTGAAGTTTATTCTTAGATGATCTTCACTATTTTATGACTTATAGGCTTCATTTCACCTAGAAGCTATATGAGAAACATGATCATAGACAACAAGATAAAATACATATCCCTAATTGTAGCCAAAGGAAGGCTTCGTGGTTTAGGAAACTCTAAGCATGGCCATAGCAGGATTGACAATTTTTATGTGTCTAATCACTTTACTACTTAAACCTTGGATGGTGATCCGGATTTATGAGCGGAACGAAATAAATAACAGACTGAATACAATAGCATAGAGATACAGAGAACAACAACAGATATCCAGTGAACAATAACTTCTATTGAATAAATAAAATAGGCTGAAACTGTAAAACTGCAGAACTGAAAACAACTTGCTCAAATGGTGGTAGCTATCTCTGAGAAGAGTTGTGGTTGCTACATGCATCCGTTTGAGCAAACTGATTACAATGAGGTTCTAGAGGCCTTTTTAACATTACTCATGAATGCCAAAACTCTAGATATCCAAAAACCTAACCCTAGGAGATGAAACACCAAAAGTTATGTGGGCCTCATTGGCTAAGTTGGTACCTCAACTTCCTGGGGTCGTAACTTTTGCATACGACCTTCGTTTTAGGTGTGTCATAGCCTGTTGGAAAGATCTTTTCGAGAACTACACATTATGTCGTCAAACTCTCATTCCGTCTACAGTTTGATTGTGGCAAGCCAAAAAAACACTGTTTAGGGCCCCAAAACAGCCCTAGAAGTACAAAAAGATGTTCTGACATGAAAACTTCCAAAATAAGCCAGTTGGATTAGGTGTGCGACCACCAATCTCCACTTGGAAGTTGTGTAGGGCTTCAGACAACCCTGGAAGTGTAGAACCCACAATTACAAAGAATTACAGAAGAACGTGCTGAACTAAAAACTGTCAAGAGGAGCTAGTTGGAATAGGTGGGTGGCCACCAATATCCACCTGGATCAGTCCTCCCCCCTTAGGAAGCAATCCATTGCGTTGAGTGCCCCCATCAGGTGAGCAAATTTCTGCTGAATTTGGCTCCGGGTGAGCCACTTGCCTTGGTGCCGGAGTTGCCTTGCCTTGACAACTCGATAAAGCTGGATCCTCTGCTGGCGAGTGCCCTTGACCTGTGTGTCCACTCTCTGATCAGTGGATGCCTGTTCCATGCAGTCAAGGTTGAGCTCTATTGGTGTCAACTGTTCTGCGATCTCTGAGGTGTCCAATAATGGTGGAAAATATGGCCGGAGGAGGTCCACATTGAACACTGGGTGCAAGCCAAGGAAGGGGGAAGTGTTGAGCTCAAAAGCATTGTCACCCACAGCCTTGGTGATAGTGTAAGGCCCATATTGAAGTGTACAGAGCTTCTGATGGGGCCCTGTAAGGTGTTCTTTCTGCAAATGTAACCGGATCTTCTCTCCCACCTGAAACTTGTATGGTACCCGGTGTTGATCATGGCGCTGCTTGTACTCAACATTGGATTTCTGCAAAATCTCATGGACCTGTTGGCGGATGTGCTGAATCCACTCAATGAATCTAGTGGCTTTGTTGGCATCAGGTTGAACATGGGAAGAATTTGTCTGTGTGGTTGCAAGAGGTAGTGCAACATCAATGGGACCCAAGGGTTGGAATCCCAACCCCACCTGAAAGGGGCTATGGCCAGTGGAGCTATGGAGAGCTCTGTTGTAGCTATGCTGAACATAGGGAAGACTCTCATCCCATGTGTGCAGATGCTTAGAGTTATACATGCGCAGGATGTGCACAATCATTCGATTGACTACCTCTGTTTGGCCATTGGTTTGAGGGTGGAAGGCAGTGGATTTAGTGAGCTTGGTGTCCAACAGTGACCAGAGACTCGACCAAAATGTGCTGAGGAACCTGCTGTCCCAATCGGAGATGATGGTCTGTGTATCCCAAAATGGACCCACACTCGTTCGAAGAAGAACTTGGCAGTATCTGCCATCATGATGCTCTTCTTGCAGGCTGTGAGAATGGCCATCTTCGAAAACTGATCAACCACCACAAATACACAATCATTCCCTTGTTTGATGGACAGAAGGCCAGACATGTAATCCATCGACATGGGTTCCCAAGGCCTCTCGGGAGTAGGAAGAGGGGTGTATAAGCCTTGTTTTTTTATGGTTGGCTTGGCAATGGCACAGGTAGTGCAAGATCTGATATACTTGCTGACGTCCTGTTGAAGTTTTGGCCAATAAAAATGTTTCTGTAGAACGACCACCGTTTTCTCCACGCCAAAATGTCCTGCCATCCCACTGTAGTGAGCCTCCAAAATCAGCTTTGCACGCTCGCTTCTAGGAACACAAAGATGGCCCAGATGGCATAACAGTCCATCTTGAATGTGAAAATTGGTGACTTTCCTTGGGGAGCAAGTGAAATGAAGTGAGTGTAATAGTGAGGGGGTGTAAAAGGTTAGGAAAGGGGTTAGGATAGGATAGGATAAGGTTTAGGCATCATCTCCCACCTTTACTCTAACCATTTAGCTCAATTTTATAAAAAATGTCATTTTGACTATGTTATGACTAGCAATTAATTGTTGTTTTTGACTGACTAAGACTCCTCATGGACAAACACCTAGCAAAATTTGTCCAATTGAGCTGAAACTTGGTCCAAGGGTGTAGGGAGTCTCATTCCATTTCTTTTGGGCACAAATACCCCTAGCAAAAGCCAAAGGACTTAGTTTTTACATTTTTTTATCAAATTTTAATTAAAATTACCCAACTTAGGCAATTTTAATAAATTTAAAAAAACCTATCTAGACTCGACGGAATTCCGCAAAACTTTCAGAGATGTCTTACATGGTCATTTACAACATTCCTAAACACTAGTTACCAGAGGACCAAACCATTAGAACGCCTTTCACCACTTTGGAGGAATTATTTATGGGAGTGAAAAACTCGAGGGAAATTAATAAGGCTGGTTAGGCCAAATTAATAACCTGAGGAAAAAAAACACTCAGTGAGAGGGACTCCTCTAATGATGAAGTCCTGACCTGACTATGATCCATGCAGACCTATTACATTATTATCCCACACAGGAGAGCGAAAAGTCCATTACAAAAAGATGTGTTGAAGGCCAAATCTGCCTTGTAGAACCAGTAAGTCTCTGACTTGGTAGCATCTGATGATGCATATCTTCATGGTACATGGAGTTGACCCCCTAGTTGAATAGGTGGTCAACACCTCCCAGATGATGTATAGGCACAGATAGGTGAAGGGTGTCCACTCACTTCGCCTTGTGATCCATTGGAGCCACTGGCCCCACCTCCCTGGTGTCCTCCTGAACCACTCGCTCCTCTTGTGGCATTGGCAGCTATAGTGCTCACGTTGTGCTGGATCATCTGTGTGTTGATGGCCATCTGTGCTATGGCGTTCATCATGTCCCGTTGCCCTCTGGCTAGGTCATTCAAGATGGCCTGCGTACTGTCTGGATGTGTCTTGGGGCCTTTCTCCCTACCCTCTGGTGTCTACCGTCTGTCACCCGTACTCCTCTCTATCTCTTCCTATGTGTTAGAGTTGATGTGGTCTCTGTCCTCTAACTCTGGCTCTATATCTGGCTGAGTGTGGAAGGGAGTGTAGTCCATTCTGTTCCTGTATCTTCTGTCTCTGCTATGTCCTCTGCGGTACTGAATGTACTCGTCCCCAATATGTCCTCGACCCTTTGGGTATTCTTCACCTGTTCATGAAATCATGGGGTCATTTGAAACACTTCTTCACAGGCTGGCAGGAAGAAGGCTCTAATACCACTGAAATATCCCAAATTTGGCAGATCTGGATATCTACTGCTGATCTAGTGCTCTGACTCTCTGATCTGATACTCTGGGGGTTTCTGGATGCGTTTTAATTAATTCTTTAACATGCTTGGTGATTTTCGCATGTGTGTGTCATACAAATAAGTTTTGGACATATACATGAAGCATGCGAAGTAGTGAACCAACATAATCTCAATAGCATGTATTATATGGAAAAAGCATGAAATACAAATGGAATGCGGAAAGGAGAGAAATAATCATAAGTTAGATGTCAAGCACAGATAGATCGCCAAAATGCAGTTCCAGAAACTCATGACAACTACTGCAAATGCTGGAAAACTCGCCCTAGTGGCTATACTCGATAAATTCTCTTGGAAATTGTCCCAAATTGAGTGCCTTGGAACCTAGGCACCTCCTGATAACTGTCGGACTGGATATTTGACATCTGAAGCTCCGGATGTCATCCCTTGGGGGGTTGCGCACCTCCTAGGCTCTGTGAGTGCGCCCTAGTGATTCCATCGACGAAATCCAATGATATTTGTCTCAAAATGTGTGCTCTGGCCTCCTCTGTAATGGGTCAGAAGGGTTTCCTCTGATCTGATCTGAAAAGCCTCTTGGAACCCCAAATGTCCCTCCTCAAGAGCTGTGCACTTTCTGGTTGACTGATGCACCCTAGTAGATTCCATTGTCAGAATCTGATGAATGGTGGCTCAAAAGAAGCACCCTGGCTAATCCTCAACTACGTCGGAAGGAATCGGTGAGATAAGCCCTGGTCTCGTGCAGCTACACAAAACCCTCTCTAACCCTTACGCCCGCACTGATTGAGTTGCACAATCACTGCAATAGATCTGAATACTCCTGAATTGGCATGGTGAAATACCTGGATGGTATCTCCGATAGGCTAGGGTGTGTCTTCCAACACCGAAACCAATCTAGGTGGCGGGTTCCTCCAGAAATCCACAAAACAACAAAGAGGTCGATTTCCTCCTCTGGAACTCTCCTCAACATCAAATCATAACATAATGAGGAATTATGTCAAATTCCTCCTTTTATACCTTTCCCGTTCTAATTCTCTGTTGACATAACTTAAGCTAGGTGCTTTTCCTCCTAAGGTGAGTGACTAATTAATTAAGTCTCCCCCTCAACAACTTTTTCTTCTATTTCTTCGTTGACTTTAGCTTAAGTGACTTTTCCTATGATTTTTGGCTTAATTTATCGTTTAGCCACTTATTCACCCTTATTTCTCCTCTTGTTCCTTGTTTGTGCCTGGCTATAGTCTATGAGAACAAATAGACTACTAAGTCACTCCCTGCTGGCCTACTCTTGGGAACGGGACATCACAGAGGTGTGGAGAGCTTGGTAATTTCTTGAGGCTAGGTCTTCCTTCAATTAAAGAGGTTGGTGGATATGCCTTGGTCCTCATGTGGATATACAATGTTGTGTGCTATCTTGTAGTGGCAAGAGATCCTTTCATTTGATGAATTGGAAGCTTCCCATGGCAATGATGAAAGGATTGTATCTAAAAAATTCTACAACTCCAAGATTGCATTGCCTTTCCTCATGACTATGGCTAGTTGTTTGTTATTCCCTTAATGGATGCTTATTGAAGCATTTGGTGTTAGCCTATCACAAAGTAAGATAATTTGGTTTTGGTGTTAGCCTATCACAAAGTAAGATAATTTGGTTGTCTTGTGCCATAGGAATCAATACCTTGTTAATCTATAATTACTAACTTTGTAACTAGATTGCCAGCTATATGCACAACTATGTCTTTATGTCTCTAGGAAGCTACTCCTATATGGAATTTTAATGTTGATAGCTTTGGATTGCCTTTTCCTTGCCTTATGGTTTTTGTATATGATGGTCATGAGAGATACATGGCATATTAAAAAGCCTCTTAGCCTCTTTTCAATCTTACTTGCAACAAAATGGAAAGGTAATTTCAAACAAATTTAAAATGACAATACAAAATGATTGAAATAATGCAAAACATCTATTTTAGTTTGAAACATGAAAATAACAGTGAAATTTTTTCTCCATATGTTAATGATGACACTTCCAATGCATTTTGTGATGACATTTTCTTATTATAGTCACTATAACTTTTTCCATGGCAAGTCATAAATCTTGATATTGATTGATACTAGTAAAATTCCACAACCTTATTATAGGATAAAGCATATAAAAAATGTTTATAAGATTATAGTTTAGTAGAGTAGAGTAATTATTAATGTGAAATGAAATCCTACCATAGGGATAAGCCATTTTAACTTCTAAATACCAATATTTTTTCATATCAATGGATATTGCAGACTTTTATAATTGGAATAGGGTGAAACTTATGTATTGTGATGGAGCTTCGTTTGCTGGGGATGTGGAAGAAAAGGTGTGTGAAAAATGAACACAATATTTTTTCTATTCAAACCTAATTATTTTAGCTACAACTATAGCATTCATCAGTGCATTTGTTGAAATATGTTCAAACTTTTATGTCGATAAAATTCTTACTATGCCATACATGCATATATTTATAGCTTTGTGTTTGCTAATCATGTTATCAAATTATCTTATATGTTATAAATATAATCATTCATTTTCCCACTCACTTAATGAAAACCTCATATAATTTATAAATAGTATCACTGATCAATTTTCTCTACATGGAACAAACATCTTCTGTATTTTTCATTTAATTGTCTCAGAATTCTTTTTGCTGGATTATTGATGCCTATTTTGTATTAAATATCTTTTTTGTAATCAATTCATTTCCTTAAAACTAAAATCTTTAAAGAATTAATCTATGCAAGTCTATGATTTACTTCAATGAATCCACTAAATATGTATGACAATGCAAAGTACAAGGATTTGAACAAGTGATTAAATGCTTCAAGATAACAATTCAAGAACAATAACATAGAACCACAATTATGCACTAGAGAGATATGGATTAGGAGCTAGTGGATGTGTGTGCGAAATCTGATTATAAAGTGTATAACAAGAACAACTTCAGATTTGTGTTACATAGAATATCATCCCAATAAATGAAACTTAGAAGAGGCTGCTTGAAAGAAACCATTTAAAGCTATTTTAAACCACTAGGAATGAAATCGGCTAGCATAAATTGATTGTGTGTAATGTGCTTTAGGTTTCAATCAAGTATATGCTGCATTAGGGATAAGCTCAAGGCTGTCCTACACTTCCAAATCTGTTTTATTGATGAATTATTGCAAAATTCCAGATTCAAAGTGAGAAAGAAACCAATCCAAGAGAGATATTTACATTGTTAAGAAATATGTCTTGGATGATCTAGCTAGGGTTTAAGATATGCAACAAAATAACAATCCAATTAACTTAGAGTCAAGCTCACAATAGATATATCAATGAGATAATCAAGAACTTGAAATGAAAATCTGAATTCCTCCTACAGTTACTCAATGTTAGCTCTAGAATTCACCAATATAATCTCTAAATAAAAGATATGCAATAAACACCAATTTAGAGATGAATTTCACCACTAAAAATGAATGATAAACTTGTAGCAATCTTCTAGTAAATGAAATAGGTTCTAGGACCAGTTATAGATTAACTTTTAAGGCATAAAACCTAGCTATAGGGTTTCTACAAATCTGTTTTTTATTCCTTTCTTGCAATTTCCAAATTTGAGCAAACCTCAAAATCAACCCAAAGTAAGATAATTTATCCTTCAAAGCGCAAAATTATTGGGTTGATTTTCCTCTTTAGGGTTTTAAGATAAGAAATTAAGCAAAAACCCTAATTAGCCTAGTTTAGGAATTCAAGTAAACAATTAACTTTATACTAGACTAGGAAATAAATCTAATTTATGATTTATCTTTGATTTTCCTTAGATTTTTTTCTAAAACAAATAAAAGAAAAGTATTTTGGATTTTTTTAGTTTTGGTTGGTTGTTAGGAGAAGATAAGCACCTTATTCCAACTAGGGATTATGGGGTCAAGAAGAAAGCCCCTCTTCAAATTTGGTCTATTTTACTTTTATGGATTAGGGCTAAGAGACTAGAACCTGTTAACCCTTGGATTTTCACCCTTGAAAATCTTGAGGGTTAAGAGCCAACATACACTATTTAGGCTGGCATTCAAAGATTTTCCCAGATTTTTAGCACTTGTGTGAGCCAGAGGTTGGTTCCCATCATAGACATGTACATGACTGGTATATGGTTGTTTTTGTTTCAGAGTTAGAGCTAGCACAGATTCACAATCATTTGAAAAAGATGTCTATTTATAGCACGTGACCCTACTTTTTAGGAGACAGTGGTTGGAGACTCATTTGATAGTTTTGAGCATGTTATCGCACAATTTGTAGGTTGGGAAAAGCCTGACCCAACCACCAATTGGTGACAACTAAGAGGGCACCTATCCACTGTCACCTTTGGCAGGTGTCCCCGTCACTTTAGAGGTGAGGTAGTTACCTCAAGGGGGGAATCCCGGTGACCCTAAGGGGAAATAAGATGCAAAATGGTAAGTATAAATGGATGTCCCTAGAGGTCAGTTCTAAATGGTATGAAGGGCTTGGGAAAGAGTCTTGAGAAGGTTCAAGGGTTGCCAAATGAGTTAAGTAACCTGCCAAGTATGAAAACCTGCCCGAGACACAAAGAAAACTAAGCATATGATGTAATATGTTAGTTGGACAAGCAAGTTCAGCTTGCTGTCCCTAATTGCAGCAAAGAAAATGATATATATTAGCTCAATGAAGTGAACAAAGGCTGCAATAGATAAACAAGAGATAGTTAAACAAGAGCTAAGTATATGATAGTTAAACAAGAAATAAGGCTAGTGAAAGCTAGTTCAACTCACCAATGATTAAGCAATAAATTTAGCACAGAAAGAAAGGCTGAAAACAATAGATTGCTGTAGTGATATTATCAGCCTTATGGATGTAGAAAACCAAGCATGACAGAAGAAAAATCAGCCACTAAAACCACTCCTAACTAGCCCGATAGGTGCGCTAGGTTTAGTAGAAGGTTAGGGTAAAGTTAGAGGTGAATCCTAGGGTTAGTTTAGGAGTTATTATGGGTCAAGAGGTTAGTTTTCTGCAGCCCTAATGGCTGTAGGTTAGTTTTGTAAAAGCAGCAAGAAGTTATGGTTGAAAAGGGACACCTCAATGAGGCAAGGGAGCCAAAGGCTCAAAGAACACTTTCCCCAAGAGACAACTTTAAAACTTGAAAAATTCACGTTTACCAAGGCAACAATTTATTTCTCCAATGCAACAAGTAAATGACTAGTGCCTTTAAAAAATGGGTTAATGGAGTCAAGCAAAGAAAGGGCTAGATGTACTACCTCCTTGGGGGTGTAAATCCTCTTACTCCCTGTTATTGCGCAATTTGTACTTTGATAGAAGGGAAAGGCAAATGAAGACAAATTGGCCTAACGGGAGACTTTCCTATCACTGTCACCTCAATAGGATGTCTCTTTCTATTTAGGGTGGTAGGCCCAGGGGAGACGTCCCCGGTGACCTAGGGTTTTGAGAAGGCGAAGGATAAAGGTCAAGTAAAAAGGCTCCCTCTCACAAGTCACCATTGATCAGAAAGTCTGGTTAAATAACCAGTAAAGAGATAATAAACCAGAAGTGTACCTGCCCGGAACAAAGCAACATTATTTGCAAGAGCACTTGCTGGTTAGTATTTCATATAACCAAAGACTTTCTCAATAAAAGCAATTGACTAATATATTGATGAAGCAAAGATGCGTAGCAACAATAATTACAAGACAATACTTCACAATTAATGCCTTAGAAAAAGCTTCAAAATTAGCAGGAATGATTAATCATCAATGTCATAACACCAACATTCATCAGAAGCAAATAAGGCTATGCATTAGTCAATCTTTTCAATTGCTTTGAAAAGCTTTAAATGCTGCAAAATATGGCTGTAGCTTACTTGAATAATAGCAGCAATAAGGTTAGTAGATCAATCTAATCTAGGGTTAGAAGGTGTTAGTAGTTTGTTCAAAGGTTTAGATGTTTGAAGGTTGTGATCAAAACACTCAAGCGAGAGATCTTAGACTAGTGCTTTCATAGGACAAATGGATTCAACAAGTGGCTGCAAAAATTGAAGGAGCAAGATGATATTGGGATAGCCAAAGACAAGAGGAGTTGATGGATGAAGTGTTGGTAAGCCAAGGCTTCAACCACCAAACCCTAGGGGAAAACAACTACTAAGGTGTAGGTAACCCTAGGCCTTAGTAGATTTTCCTCCTTCTTTGACTCAATGATAAAGTAAAATCGGCTAAGATGAAGTAACAAATGCTAGGGTGTTGCAATGGAAAGGCCCTARCAATGGCTTCAATAAAATGGCTCCTTGGCACAATCTAGTAGGTGGATAGCAAATTAGARCAAGGACAATAACATGTGCTTGATCCCTAGGGTTTAGGCTAGCAATTTCATAAGCAATAGCAAAATGCAAAGTAAAAACACCATAACCATTCAAGTAAAGGAAGAATTGCAGAATTTTACTCACATTCACCAAGCATCATCAAGCAAAACCCTAGTTGTAGACTTTCCACCAAGAAAATGCCAAAAATCAGCAAAAATAACCCTCCTTCAACAAGTGCGCACTAAATTTCAATCCAAAAAGCCTAATGAGGGCGCAAATTCAGACCTCACACAAGTGTGAGTGAAAGATGATCATAAAATGAGTTTTGGCTCTCTATTTATACAATACCATTGACCTTTAATTTTACTTTAGGTAAAAAAAGGCCGACATGGCCAGTTTACATCAAAAATATTGTTTTACATTAAATGTCACAATTAAAACCCTAAATCAAGCATAAATGATGACGTCATTCCCTTTTAGGATGACGTTAGGCCCTTTTAGGGCAACGTTGGCCTCCTGGGGCAAAACGTTAGGCCTTCTTGGGCCTTAGGAACCTGCCACACCTACCATTTGGCACACAACTGCCTCCCAAAACCTCCAAAGGCACTGGATGATGTCATGGGTGTCCTGGGTGACATCATGGGCCTTCCAAGGCCTACATTCTGGTGGAAAGGGCACAACCCCCTTGGTTAAGGGTCTGCCAAGCTGCCTCTGGTGGAATGTTCTGCTCTTTCTCCGGTGCAATCCTCTGATCTGTCTCTGCCCCCTGCTGGGGTCTCAACATCCATCTAGTGGGCTTTCAGCCCCATGGAGGTTCGAATTAATCATCTCCCCATGTGTACTTGCCATCGGGTGTGGACCTGCAACATCAACAAATACGCCCTCCATGGGCTCATAAGTCACAGGGATCATAGCAATGTCAATCACATCTAATCATCAATTTTATTAAACATGTGCATAAAACCCCCTTTACTCGGACAAATGCTCAAAGACATTATACTAATCTACAAGCCAAGTTTGGAGGGAAAGCCAAGACGTCCTATTGGGCTAATGCTCATTGGATGTGGGATATTCCTGGGAGAAGTCAAACCTAGGCCATGTGAGTGGCTGAGGTGGCAAGGGATGTCTAGGCAAGGGGTGCAGTGATAGCAGGGAAATGTATGGCTTGCCTGTGGGTGCCTCTGTAAAAGGTGAGCTGCACCTGTCATGGATGCAAATGTTTCCAAGCCCATTCATGCCTTTTGTCTTTATTCTTATTGTTTTTTTTTCTTTCAAGAAGCTAGTTAGGGGACACTACACTGGCGTGGTGACCGGTGGTGGCAACGTTACCCACAAGCATTTCACGGAAATGAGAAGGCTGGCTTGTGATGAGACCCCCTTTCTCTTGGCTATGCCACCAAGAGCCACTACCCTGGCGTGGTGACCAGCTGCTGGTAGTGTCATACCGCTACATGCCCATGGAGCTAATAGGCTGGCTCGTGATGAGACCCCCTATTCTCTAACTAGGTCTTGTTTTATTATTTTTATGGGTCCCTCTGTTTCTTGCTGAGAATCTTTTTACTGCTTTCTAGGGGATCCCTAGGCGAAGCATCTCAAGGTTTTCATTATTTGGCTCTTGTCTTTTTCTAGCTACTTTTACCCCTTGGGCCTTTAGCCCCTTCTTCCCACAAGGTAAGGTACAACCCTTAAATATTTGGCCAACCTAATGCCCGGACCAGTGTAATGGGATGGATGAGTGGGAGAAAGATGGAAAGTGGTAAGTATGGTGGGAGTGGACGATGGCTTCTCATGAATCTCCCCAGTGGCAATTCAAACCCTATGGGTACCAACTTACTAGGGCATCCTGTCATTCCCCTCAGGTATGGTCAAGTGGAGAGGTATAAGATCCAAACACCCGTTAGAAGAAAAAGGAGTTGAATGCACATATTCAAAGGTTTTGAGGATCAGAGTGACACATACCATGATACCCGGACTCATTACCTCATGGAGCAAGATCCATCTCTGCTACAGGACCAGGTTGAGGTGACGAATGTTGTTGCTGCTAACAAAGTGGAGGCGCTGAAGAAGAAAAGATGGGCCCTCCAGGGCCATGTTCAAGTCGATCTGGCTCTCGATACTCCATGTCTAGGACCTGTGGGCCTCAAGACATAATCTCCTTAGTTATCCCTAAACTGGGGGATACCATCTAGCTTCAACTCGGGGACATGTGCTCACCGTAGAGTGCATTAGAACCTCAAAATCTCTGGCATAACCTATGACCTGCTTGATCTCAACATAAGACTGTTTAGCAATCATTTGTGGTGGTTATATCTCCCCCGGCCCATCTCTAATACAAAAATGAAAACAAGCATATGTACAAATGTGAATACAAACTATTCTAGCATGAAATGCAAGCGATATATACAATGAATGCAAATGCATACTTACCTGCACTTACCTATTGGCTGGATGCTAGGTTCACCTCGATAGGATGTCTCTTTCTATTTAGGGTGGTAGGTCACCCGGGACGTCTCCCTTGGGCCTACCACACTAAATAGAAAGAGACATCCTATTGAGGTGACAGTGATAGGATAGTCTCCCGTTACGCCAATTTGTTTTCGTTTGCCTTTCCCTTCTATCAAAGTACAAATTGTGCGATAACACTCCCCAAGGCAAGTATCTCTAGCTAGGGTTTGATCTAAAAGGGTGTATGCCCTTGTTGGCATAGGGGCAGACCTAGGGTTCAACGCTTCAACAACGCACCAACAAAACCCTAACTATTGGCCCTTTCGACGACACCTGCGAAGCAGGTGAAGTCTCCCCGAGGTAGAGGCAGGGGGGGTTATAGGACTCAAGTGTCTGTAACCAAGCTGGGACACAGATTTGTGATTCTAACTCTTCGCAGAGTACTCAGGAACAACAAACATTAATTCATTAGCTTTATTCACATTGCAGATCAAACCCTAAGTATAGATCGACGCAGTAACAATGACAAAATATACATCGCACTTAGCATCGAAAATTAGATCCAACACATTCAGCATAAGCAAAACACTAAGCATTCATAGATCTATCTATCATTCATAATAACCAATGCACTAAGCAGATCTACAACATAAATATCATAACACAAAGCAAACCATCAACACATGATATACGTGGTTCACCCCGGTGTGGGGCTACGTCCACCAACAACTTCTTCTTCTTTATTATGCTTCAATCTCTTACATTCATCTACTCCTGTGCACTAAGCCACAGAGCCAAGCTTCGCACCAGACAGGTGATTTGCACACTGCGCACCAGATCCACCTTTCCAAAATTAGGTCAAGGCACATAACCAACTCCTCTATCGAGCACAGAGCCTTACATACGTGTTCTGTTGCACAAAACAACTCAGAACTACTTGCCTCTTGCACTTAGCTACATACTACTTCCCTTTTGCACTTAGCTAGTCACACCCTTTACTACATTACATTCTTTCTTATTTATACTTTTACATTGCTTACAAAAAAAGGCCTAATCATGGGTAAACCCATGGGCCGACATCCCATAACCCATTACATAAACCCTAATGAACCCCTTGCTGGGTCCACAAAGCCCACAAAACAAGTGAGATCCCGCGATCTTAGCTCTGCCTGGGCGCTCCATCTTCGACTAGCCAGTCGAAGCCCAAAAAGTGGTCAAACCCGACCAATGTTTCCTCAAAACTTGATCGAGGGCCAACAACCCCCCAACACTCACCTGTGACTCGTCCCGAATCACTCAGGTCTGGGCAGTGCTGCTTCGAAGGCCTTGAGCTTATCTCGAGCTGCCTCGACCTGTTGCTTCGCCTGAACTGCCTGCTCAACGAACTCCTGGATCATTTTCTCTGTAATAGGCCCTTCCAGGCGCTGTTCCACTGTCGCAAGCACTTGGTCTAGCTGTGAACCTTGTCCTTCGATCTCTTCAAACACTGCGCAGGCTTCCTCCTACACCGGTTGTATCCTTTGTGTGATCTCCATGACTCTGCCCTGGATGGCAGTAATCTGCTGCTGGACCGCGCGCTGTTCTTGTGATCTCTTCATTCTCTCGACTGCAATGAGCGACTTCATCTGTGCTTGCACTGTCAGTGCCTGCTGCTGCCCCTCTTGTAGTTGCGCTTCCAACTTCCTAAGTTCTAGGTCTTTCGTGAGGCGTTCGTAGGTCTGCGCACTTCTGGTGCTTAGCTGCTTGCATTCTGAGGCGAGGACTCTGATCCTTTCCACTGCGCTCTTAGCGGCTTCCTCCCTCTGGTCGCGCACTTCCTGTGGAGTGCTAGGTTTTGCTTGAAGCTCCAACTCCGTTACCCTTGCTTGAAGTTGCTGGATGGTCTCAACGAGCTTCGTCACTTGAACCTCAATTGCCTCATGTTCCTCCTGTGCCGAGCCTGGCACAGAGCGAAGTGCTTTGCTCACCACTTCCTTGACTACAGTCTGCTCTGCGAGCAGCTGGTATTTTTCCCTTTGTATCTTTGCGTTGTCCTCCTCGAGCATCGCCCAGAACTCCCCCCTCTCGTTCTCATAAGCGGTTGCACAGTACTGCGCAACTCGTAGTTGCTCCAAGATCTCCTCTCTTTCTTTCTTCAGGGCATCTATAGCCTTTTCCTTCTCCTCTTGGACTCGTTGAAACCGAGCTTTTGTTGCATCTGCCAATCTTCGAAGTTGGGCTGGTTCATCCCCCAACTCTGCAGTCTCTGACGAGGAGGGCGCAGTAGGTACTGCACGACTAACTTGAATAGCTCGTTGTATCTCCTTTAGTTCCTTCTCAACTCTTACATACATCTCTTCTTGCTTCGCACCATATCTCTGTAAAAGGTCCTCAGACGCATCCTCCATCGCTCCACGGACTAGACCGATGTCATCCTCCGTGAGCGTAGCCTCTAGCTGGGGCTTATTGGCGTGGGTCTTCTTTCTTGCTGAAGATTTCTGCGGAGAAACCTTCCTCTTCTTTGATGTTTCTGTCTCGGTAAGGGGGTCCTTCGGCGGTGTAGCCTCGCCTTCTCCTTGTTTTTCTCCTTCTTCCCCTCCTCCTTGATTTACTTCATCTCCTCCTCCTCCTGCGGGCGAGTCAGGTCTACTTTCTTCCGATGAGCTGTTCTCCTCATCAGTTTCTATGTTTTGGACTTCCTCCTTTTTCTTCTTCTTCTTCGCGCTAGTCTGTCCGACATGCTTGACCCAAGGTTTGATAGCACTACTCGACACACACAATCCTTCTCTGTTAGCTCAGATAATCATGGGTAGCAAAAAGTGGTCCTGACGCAGCGTTCGACGGGTTAAATAAGTGAACATCGTAACAGATTCCTCCAACAGACAAGAATGCCTCAATTAATGTGAATCCGTCCGTTATGGCGCGGTCTCAACGTCCCAAACGTGGTCTAATCGCCCATAAATGCGTTTCCTAGCAGTTCGGAGCGTCGTTCTAACGGTCGGGGCACCTCCAACGGTCATATAGCTTCGTCGGGGCGAAGTCCTATTCTATGTGGTTCTGTTGTTCCGGCGGGGTTTAGAGCCAGCAAGCTCGTCTCCTGTGAAGTATTCTCTGTCACTTCCTGTAACTTTTCTAACTTGGCTTTCTTCTTACTGAGCTTCCTTGCCTTCTTTTCTGTGATTGGAGTCCCTCCCACTGTTTCTGGATTTCTTTTTCTATTCCTATTCTCATCTTTTTCTAGTGTAGTAGCTTCGCGCTGCTGATGTGCTCTCGTAGGGTTCAAAGGTAATACCTCTTCTCTTATTAACTCAAGGGTGGGTATTCTTCTTTCTTTCATGGATAGGTCCTTCAAACCTTCTTGCGTTCTTTCAACTTCGATAGCTAATTCTCTTGTGTTCTGTTGCTTCGACTCAACTTCTCGTTCTTTCATCAGTCGATCTATTCTTCTAGTTATGGAATCCCTTAGTTCTTGCTTTTTCTTTTCTATAGCTTCTTTCTCTGCTTTCCTTCTGATCTGATCCTTCTCGATCCAAGTCGTTCCTAACAAAAGTTGAAAAGGGGCGCTGTTCTCAACAAACCTAATAACCTCAAATTCTTCTTGAGTCGATGTTCCATGGATGATAACAGGGACATTAGTAACTCTTCCACATAGGGTTATCATCTTTCCTTTAAACAAGCCTATCCTACCCAGTGAAGGTACCACAGTAGGTTTTCCCCAAATTTCTCAAGTGCTTTCTATCATAATATTCACTTGTGTCTCCTCATCTGGGACACAGTCTATGTCGAAGTCTACTATTCTTGTATCTATGCGCTGTTTTTCTTTCAAGATCTTTGATAAACTGATATCTTTATGATCATCCATTACTTCTTTTAAAATGATGATATCTTTGACGTCATCATTTTGACCCTAGACGTCATCCAGTCAGGGTTTGCATTTATGAGGGCAGTTCTGTGCTAGTTGGCACGTGTGGCAACATTCAGGGCCTTTGGAGGCCAAACTTTCTGCATTTGAGGCCTAGCATTCCACCCTAGGGGACTAACGTCACCCTAGAAGGGCATGACGTCACCCTTGGAGATGAAATTAGGGTTTAATTAATGTCATTTATGAAAAAACTGGATTTTAAATGTAATTTGGCCATGTCGGCCTTTTTATGACCTAATTTTAATTAAAGGTCATTGATATTGTATAAATAGAGAGAGAAAACTCTCATTTTTTGATGATGAACTCATCACACAAGTGCGTGGTCTGAAATTTGGCCCTCTTTAAGGGTTATTGGCTGGACTAATTAGTGCACAACTTCTTGGAGAGGCAATTTTTGGTATATCTTGGCTATTCTTCATTGTGGAGGATCTTCAACTAGGGCTTGGCTTGATTATTCTTGGTGAAGTAAGTAGAAAATATGCAATTTGTTTATGTTAATGAATGCTTGTGGTAAATTTTACTTGGTTCATGTTAAAGATTATGAAATTGCTTGCTTAAAACCCTAGGAGAGAAACATAAGTCATTATCTTTTTCTCTATAGTTTTCCACTTGTTTAAATTTCTCAAAGTGCACCTTGTTTAGAAGTAGCTACTAGAGCCCTAAAATGCTAGCACTCTAGTAGCCCTACTCTAAGTGCCTATTGCATATATTATTTCCAAATTGTCTAAGGAAAGAGAATTTGCTAGGGCCTAAGTTTCCTTACTTTCTAGCCAATTTTCTTTTAGGACTTGGATGCCTGAGGCCTTGGGTTACCAACACCTCCTCCATCCATTCCGTCTCCTTTGACTAAGTACTATCATTGCTATTTTGCTCTAAGATTTGCTGCTGCTATTGTTGACTCCATACACCCTAAAAGGCACTAGTCCACTCACCATAGTGATTGATTGATCAAACAACTCTCAAACTATCTTCCTTGAAACTTTTACTAACATTAAACTAGACTAATTCATTGACTAACTTGCTGCTGTTGCAAAAGATTGCTACAGCCATCTAACAACAACAAATTTATCTTGAAAAGAGACATTAAAAGCTGATCAGACATTGCCAATTTTGCTTCTGACAAGTTGTTATCATTATGTCAACTTAGAGCTATATTTTCTTGTCATTTTCAAGCATTTTTAAGGCATAATTATTGTGGCTGTTACAAAACATTCATTGCTGTTGTAAATAATTACATTGCTGCAGTATTATATCAGCTTACTTATTTTTTTAGGGTTCATGGTCTTATGAAGCACTAACATCATATGGTACTTGGAAATTGCACTTTTTTTCTATTTGTTGTCTTGTTCTGGGCAGGTACACCTTATTTACCCTTTTGCTTCATCTCTATAAGACACAAAGAACCTTTGACTTGCGTGACCTGTGAGAGGGGAGGGACTTTCTTGTATCTTTTGCCTTAGCCTTCTCAAACCCTCGGGTCACTAGGGACGTCTCCCCTGGGGTACTGTGACATACTCCTAAATAGAAAGGGGTTTCCTATTAAGGTGACAGTGATAGGTCACTCCCTGTTACGCCAATCTCGTCTACTTGCTTTGGGCTTTGGGCTTTAGGCAAGTACAGATTGTGCGATAACAGTTGGCACGCACCAACCCAAATGGAGAGGGGTATAGCCCATGACAATTTGGGGCTTTTCTCCTTGAATTAACACTTTCTTCATTGATGTTTTTTTTGTTATATCAACTCATATTGGAGGGTGAAAAAGTGTGCTAACAAAACCCAAAGGGAAGAGTAGTCTCCTACCTAATCAAGATAAACTATGTAGACCGTTACCACACAATCTAGCACCAAATGCAAAGCCTTCACAAGGCACTAAGACTAGTGGAACATGGAAGATGTCACCACTGTCACCTAGGCAACAACTGCTCTCTCTTTAGTGAAGGAATAGTATCCAACACAAGGAAGGCTTCCCCAGTAGCCTCCAGGAATCCCTAGGCAAGACACAATTAAGTCTAGGCCCCCCGGAGGTGACTACTCACATTACCACCAACATAAGGATAGGCAAAGTAATAGAAAGGTGGTGGAAAAAGACAATTTCCAGATTTAAAGTATTGAGGATTCAAGCCCAACAAAGAGGCTCTTCAAATCAAGTATAAGTTTAATAGGGTCCCCAAACACTCAAAACAAAGAAAAAGTCTAAGGTTGAAGTAAAACCTGCAAGAAATATATGTAATTAGTAATTACAACAGTGAAGTAAATAATTACAGCAGTCAAATGAATTATTACAGCAATGACCTAAATGATTCCCAGGAGTATAGAAAGTATTTCAGCAGTGAAATAAGTGATTTTCAGCAGTAGTAAAATTATTACAGAAGTAAGATTGATGATTTTTAGTAGTAAAATGAATTATTACAGCAGTAAGATTGATGATTTTTAGTAGTAAAATCAATAATTACAGCAGTAAATAAATGATTACAGTAGCAGAAATAATAACCCTTTGATCATGAAATGATCCAGTAAATAAGAGGGCTAAATATTAGGTTAAATTAGGGTTTTAATTGTTAGCAAATTCAAAGAATTAAACAATAGAAATCAGCCCTAAAACGCTAGACGTTTTAACTTTTTCCTTGGATGACTGTCATAACACTTAAAAAAATTAAATTAAGGTTTCAACAATGTGGTTTAGGTCAATAGTAAACCTAAACACCCTGGACGTCTTGGTCTTTATGGGCTGAAAATGAAGATTTGTAGCAAATAAACCTTAAACCTAACCCTAAAATAGTAAAATTCAGTAATAATGATTGAGTATTATGGAGAAAAAGACTAGTGCCTACTATTTTGGGCATATGGGGTCAAATAGAGATTATTCTTTGGGAGAATGAAGTGGATTATTTTAGGGTAAGGCTTAGAGGTTATCCACTACCAACCCTAGTGATGATTCAAGCGAAGATTTCTCCACTAGAAAACCTTCCAAGAATTCTGACAAGAAGGGTTTGTTCAAGGATGATCCAAGAAGATGAAGAACCACCAGTAGAGAAACAACATCAATCTAAAATTGCATTCATAAACATAAGCATAAGATGAAAAGAGAACACTTACTCAAAACATCTTTCATCCATCAAAACCCTAATTGCCATGTCATCCTAGTAGTAGTAGAAAATCCACAAACATACCCCCCCCAAAAAAAATTGGCTAGTTAACCATCCATAGCATTCTTCATGAGAGATAACAAATAGAATTAGACAACAGTGATAAATCTCCACAAGTAGCAATGATTTACAAAATGAGAAATGATACTCTATTTATATGAGATCTAAGTGAAAAGTTTCCATGAAAAGGTGCAACTTTTCATCTCGAGGTGCTTCATCATCCAAGGAGTGGGATGTCTCATCAAAAGGTGCCATACCATCATCAAGAAGCCACAAATGTCACATCAAGGTGCCCCATCGTAAAAAATTAGGTGCAATGTCTCATCATGAAAGGGTGCTATCATCCATGGAAAGGTGCTACTTCATCTCTCTAATTGCAACGTCCTCAATAGAAAGTGAAGCGTCTCGTCAAACCATCATCATCATGCATGATGCAATTTCCCATCATCAATGAGCTCAAGGTCATACCCCATGTGTGTTAGGTTGTCTAGGAATGGAGCCATATGCTCAAAAGCCCCAACGTCCTCCTAGGAATGCCAAACGATCTCTCTCAAGTGGTGGGGATGACCTCCATGAAAGTGTGCTAGTAGCCCCTCAACATCCTCCAAAGGATCCAAGTGTCAACCAAGCATGTGGCTATGTGAAACCATCATTCAAGAAGGGGCTCATGCGGTCCCAAATGCATCGCGAAGATCGGAGGCAAGGTACATAATCCAAACACAACATATAAAGTGAGTCATGCTAATACAAAAGCCATTAGATAGATCTCATATAATATCTTCTTCAAATTTCACACTAGCTTACAAAATTATACAATTTGCCAAGTCTAGGTATGGGAGGGTCACTATTACCCCCTATTAGGTGTGTCAGTGCCTGGACCAAGAGGTATGTCCCAGGGAACCCATCAAGGAGTATGTGCAATGGTAGCAGTATGGATTAGGGTTTACTTAATGGGGTCGATTTCATTGACATGCAAAGCCATGTATAATAGTCATTCTCATAAGTGCCTTTGTAGAGGGAGCGCTTAGGCAATGAGGTACTCTTTCCTTGGCATTGTGTATTTCCAAACCCCTTCTTACCTTTTTCTTTATAGCTTTAACCTTTTTTGGCTTTTGACATTTGATTTGCTAAGTCCTTTCATAAGATATGCATTCATTGCATAGGACTTGGGGTGATGGCCTCCCAGTGAGGGGGTAGAGCTTATGCTTCTTTCTTTTTCTTGGTTTTTAATACTTTGCTTTTCTTGTTTTTTTTCCCCACATTTTGAATTAGGGCTTTTTCTCTTTCTATATCATTTTTAATAAGTTGCATCAACCTCAGGATTTCAAGCCCCTTCTTCTAAGTTCTCATGGGATTATGAAGCACAGACCTTTTTGGGATACATGTAACGACCATCTCAAAAGAAAGGACAATGGATAGGTCATAGATGGAATATGTTATTCATGGTAGGGCGATATAGACACATTACCCCCATTAAGGCCCCCAAGTAGTACAACTTTGCCCAAGAGTGACAACACTTGTAGAACATGATGATGACCACCAATGTGAGACAAGGAAAAAATAATAACCTCAAAGCATCATGATTCATTATCCAAATCAACCCATGATCACCACTTTCATGCCTCAAGTATTAACATTATCACTTGATATGAAGTGTCAAAACGATGTAAGCGAGTATGTAAATGCACCATGTCATATGAGTGAGCTAAGTTGAGCATGTAATGAAGGCATTTGCGGGCAACCATTTGTGGAGAGTCTCGAATAACATCATTGGATATGTTGTTTGAAATGTGGATCATGGAGAAAAAAATCTCCTCTAGTTACCCCTAGAGGTGAGGGGGTAACATAGACCAAGGCTCTATTAGAAGGGGTCCCAAGGGGAACACCTCCACCAAGAAGATCAACTACAGCTTGATAAAATACCAATGCCCTTGCTAGGGTTCCAAAGGATAGACAAAGCAAGTAATTAATCAAGATATCAAACTAACAAAGGAAGGATGATAGGATTTACCCCAAAACGTCTTCCCTCCAAGTGGTAATCTTACCTCTCAGATGGATCGATCTTGAAAGCTTGTAGTAGTCTTGAGCATACATAATCAACCTTTAATGCACCAAAATAAAGTCAAGATAGAAGAGCTCCAAGAATTGACACTGTTACCCCCCGATGCCTGGGGGTAACTAGAGGAGATCATGTCTCATGGCCTGCAATGGAGACAATGAATGAGGATCATTGGTTGAAGTTGGATAATGGATCACTGGATTGGGCAGTTGTGTGTGTTTCCTTGTTTCACCTTGGTGGTCAGCTTCTATGCCCTAGTCCCGTGTTTTCACCACCTAGGGAAAAGGGGTACTACTGGGGGGCCTTGATAAGCGTAACGTTCTGTTCCTCACCATACTTACCACTTTCCATCCTAGAGCCTCTCATAGTGCACTAAACTTCGGTAATGGTTCATGGTCCATTCTCTCATGAGAAGAAGGGGTTGAAGGCCCAGAGGTTGATGTAGTTGCTATATATGTTCATGTTATGTAAAATGATAAAGGCCACCTATAAAAGCCACATGCCAGCTTGAGCTCTACCCCCTCTAATGATAATCGCCCCTTGTCCTGATTGAAGGCACAATCATAATAGGACTATAGCCCAATAAAAATGAAGGAAGAAATATTGAAACATGTAAAGGAGACTTGCAAATAATAAATGGGTATCAAAAGGCGATTAAGGGGTTCATAATGCAACAAGTATCAAGGAAAGGGCATCTTAGGCAGCAAGTGCTCCCTCTACAAATGCGCTCATAGAAATGAATTTAATGACACCATAAGCCATGAAGTAAGCCCACTTTCATACCACTATCACATTTACTCTTGAAGGGTTTCTTACTTTCACTACTTCCCTTGGGACCTATCCCTCTACTTGGTTCTTTTATTTCTTTTCTTGTTTGGCACACCTAATAGGGTCGGATGAAGGCCCTCCCATATTCAAACTTTCCAACTCACATGAGGTCCTGGGCCAGTGTGATGCTTGAAGGGGATACTGAGGTGAATTGTTTGCATGGCTTATATCTTAAGTAACAACTTAGTTTGCATGATTCAATGACTAATATCTCTTATGAACATTGGTTTACCTTGTCCTATATTCTGCTTTGTTTTGGATGGCCTTGACATGGTTCTTTGAGGGATGTCCTAGGCTTTCACCCAGGATGTTGTGCCTTTATTGCAGGACATTAACATGTGTGATGCAGAGCAGTGAGTCATCCAGTGACTTACCACCTTTTGACATGATCTCTCACATCTTCAGAACCTTGGACAATGGACAGATGGGCTTGGTTTGAGCAGATTTGGTCATGATGGCACACAGAGGGGCTGAAAGCCCACATGTTGGGCAGTGTACCCTCGGGGCTTATTGTTAGAATATGAAAGATGTGTGCTCGTTTTACCATTGACAATACCCTTGTCACCCAACCATAGGCCGAAGCCACCCTTCGAGCACCTTAACCTTGACAGAGAATCATTCCGGAAGCAAACCCTAGGCTAGATAGCCAAACAAAGGGTAGCACACCTTTCCCCAAGGATAGGGCATCAACAAGAGTTGATCAGATAGTCCAAACCCTAACCAAGAGATAGTCCAAGCCAAACGTGATCTGCTAGCTACAACAGCTGCAATGACAACTCTCCTCAAACCTGCGCACAAGACTGGGCACTACAGTGCGTACAAGTTGCTGCTCTGCAATTCTGAGACTGCCTGCCAGAATGAGAACTGGCGTCCTGTATTTATACTAATTCTGGCTAATTGCCTGGGCCGACTTCTCATTCTGGGTATCTGTATGTTCAGTATATATTATTATTTCTGGCCGACTTCTTCTCTTGGAGGCTAATAACCTAATATAAATTATCTTCTTGAGCCGACA
>JZKD02S2309491.1:19061-33301 GCA_000966675.3 Picea glauca | reverse complement strand
TTTTCTCACAAGGTCTCAAGTGTCGCATGTTTCTCACAAGTGTCGCAAGTATCACGGAAGCATACTTCCATGATGCCTATGTCGTGCCTATAATGACATGAGAAGGACACTTGAAACACCTCAAATATTTGATTTGGAAGAGGAGAAATGAGTCAGCAGGCTTGCAAACCTTTTTCCATCTGAAAGCACCTCAAAAACTAAGTTTTTTGAGGGGATCGCTCCCCCTTACAGTATCTCGGAGCACCGACGCTCCCCCTTACACTGTCAGGGAGCGTTATAAAGCTCCCTTGGCCCTTTTGAGGGAGCGCTATAGATTTTGAAAGTGTTGGCACCCCCCTGAAGCCTACTAGGGAGCGCTACAACACTCTGATGGCCCTTTTGAGGGAGTGCTACCTATTCTGGGCAGTTGTTAAGCTGTTGAGATGAATGGGGGAAGCATCTTTTCATTCTTGGAAAGCAGTTGGATTCGAATCCCTAGTTCAGCCATGATCTTAGGGAAGGTCCTCAACTGAAGGAGGAAAATCCTCAACTTCCCCAAGGATATCTCAAGTGGTTAAAGACTCTCCAAGGATATATAAGCAAGCTTTCTAATGGTGAAAGGGGACTGGAAAAAGAGAATCACACCAAACTTATGATCTCATAAGTGGTGCTGGAATAGAGATATTTTGGAAGCAAGAGACCTATGATCTCATAGGGAGAAATCAGTGAAGCTATCATCATTCAGATCATGGATTTTTTGAGCAAGGGGGAAGACAAGGAGGACTTGGCAGAGATGCTGCAATTCATATATGGCTGTAAGCAATGTTTTGTCCTCATTAATATAATTTGCTTGGCCTTTTTCTTTCTAGTTTGTGTCTGATCTTACATGAACTTATCATTGATAGATAGATTTGTTTTCAAGCTAATATCAATAGAGTAGGAAGTGGTCGTACTTTGTTTGTCTACAGGACTCATCGAGGAGCGAAATATTGGAGCTCAACTCGAAGCATGCAGGGACAAACGTTGATAAAGAGGTACTTCTATTCTCCTTCTTTCTCATGTATTAGTTTGTATAGATTTGAAAGGAAGTCAGTGTCCATGTTAAGCACTTTTTGTCTTAGAGTTAGGGTCTATCTCTTTGAGGGGATCTACCTGTCCACGGGGAGATTTTCCTACAACAATGTCGGCTAGAAGTAACTGGCTTGTAGGATCTTTTGGGTTGTTGCCAACCCAGAAAAATGACTGCCACATGCTCCAGTGTTGCAATCGTTAAGCATGATTTCTACTTCTTCATGAGTGAGACATCGATGAAGGATGCAATATACACTTCAATGATATAAAGCGTTCTCAAGTATGAGATAGTTCTTGGCCTGATGGTGTATATGGAAATGCTCATCTTGAGAAGCAGAGGTGGGGCACCTCAAATTCTGGAGATAGACCAGTACATATCCATACTAGGGGTCTGAAGAAGGGACCAAAAACATGTATCCTTTAATAGGAAATGATTTGGGCATAACATCACCTGACTCAAACAGAAGTTCTGAGATGAGTTCCATAAAAACCAGTGACTTTTTGGATTTTGCCGAAACAAAATATAATTCAAATTTCTAGAGGACAATTATCCATCTAATGATCTTTCCGCCAATTACTTGTCATGTCAACATGTACTAAAAAGGATTCACAATGGCAATGATGGTGGTCTTTTGAAATAAGATATAATGATGGAACCATTGGACAACATGAACTACTGCCAACCCAAGTTTCTCAACGTGGGAATAATTGAGTTCCGATCCAACCAGGCCTCGTCTCAGGTAATAAATCACATATTCTAAGAGAAAATGATCCTCCTGAACCAAGACCATATCGATGGTCGACTCTATCACATCAAAGTACAATAAGAAGTCTTTATTATAATTGGGTGGCTGAAGTAGAGGGACAGTCATGAGAGTGTGTTTCAACACTTCGAAGCAGCATTGAGAGGCTTCATCCCAATGAAAAGGAATGTCCTTATTCAGTAAACTCATAAATCCCTTTGTGATCGTGGAATAGTTTGTGATGAAATGCCATAAACAAATTTCTTTTCCCTGTAAACTTTGATGATGAAGGATTGTGCATGGGGGAGGCAACTGAACTATTGCCTCAACCTTGAGAGGATTGACCATCATCCCTATTGTTGAAACTATGAAACCTAGCAGATGACCCGACGTAATGCAAAAATTGCATTTGTTTGGATTCAACCGAATCCGGTAGTAGCGACATCTCTCAAAGATAATTTAGAGGTGTGTTGGATGATCATCTCTCTTACAAGATCGTGATGCTGAATCATCAAGGTAGGCCTCGACTATATGTTTGAGATTGTGGAAAGAAAAAGAGATGGTCCACTGAAAGGTAGCCCCAACATTTTTCAGAACAAAAGGCATATTCTGATAATTGAATGTACCCCACGAACAAATGAAAGCAGTTTTGTGTTGGTCTTTGGGTTTGATATGTATTTGATTTTATCCCGAAAAACCATCCATGAAAGAAAAGGCTTCACAATCTACGCATTCATCGACCATATGGTCAATAAATGGTGTGGGGAAATTATCCTTTGGACAAGCTTTGTTCAAATCACAGAATTCTGTACATACATGAATCATACCCTATTTTTTGTCGACTGGAACAGGATTTGACACCCATTGAGTCAAATGGATGGGGTAGATAAAACCTGCTTTGAGAAGTTTTTCTACTTTAGCCTTCATCATTGATGCTTTCTTAGGATTGACTGGACGAAGTTTCTGCCAGACCGGTTTGGCGTCAGGATAAGTCATGATTTCATGTTTGACGATTCTTGGATCAATGCCTAGCATTTCATCGTAAGACCAGGAAAAAATGTCGTGGAATTTTTTAAATAAATATGTGTATATTTGAATCTCCTTGAGGGAATAGTCATCTCCGATGAGAATATTTTCCATGATGCCAGGGGTTCTGTAGATATCAATAGGTATCGTTTCAGTGATGGTTTCCATATTACCCTCAGTGTAAATAGTGTGTGTAGTCAAGGGATTAATAGGACAAGACCAATCTCCAGTCACCAATCTCCAGTCATAGTCAAAGTGAATTCTCTTGCTTCAATTCTTCTTAACTATGGGAGGAAATAAGATCTTTCATGGAGATCATCCCAGGGTTTGTCCGAACTAGTCATTGCTTCAATAATCACCTTTTCTGAGGGAAATAATAAGTATAAAGAATCAGTATTGGCAAGGGAACCTTGAGCCCAAGTAGGCTCGATAATCGGATCTAACTCCTGTGCGGGGGTCAGATCAGGGTCGGTGGAAGCTTGCTGGAATATTGAGTATGCAACTTCTGCCACAGACAATGGCATGGCTATATCATGGTGCCTTGTCCCTTCCATCATGGACAATGGGGAAGGAAGAGTCCATATATCATTGAAGTAAGTTGTACGAAATGATGATACTTGAAAAATCTCAACCTTAGGCTGGTCCGATATGAAATTAACATTGCCGAAAGGAGGTGGGTAATCGAAATACCCATCAAAGGTGGGCACAAACCAACCCCTATGTTGACAATTTCAGGTTTAGTGTTATCAATCATCAAGACCTTGGATGCCTCCGATGAAGGGTCAAGATGGGAGAAAGACAATTGATCAATGGTCATGATCCAGCCCTCATGTGGAAACAATAAGACCTGGTAAACTGTAGCGATCAATGCTTGCATAGAATAGGTCCAAATCCTTCCTAACAAGATATTGTAGTTGAGAGATGCATCAACCACTTCAACCTTTATGCACACGATCTTCCCCCCTAACTACACGAGAAAAGAGGGGATGATTTCATGTGGTCGGAACAAATGACTGGCGAAAGCAGTAAGAAGAGTTGGTGATGGAGACAAAATGGGTTGGCCAATGGCCTTCCAATGCGCCAATGACATCATGCATGTCGAGGCTCCCTCATGAACCACCGTGTGGAAAATGTTCCGAGTAAATGTTTTTGTGGGGTAAGCCACTACTATCTAAAATGCCACATGGTAAGGGAGACAAGGTTTTAAGTCAGTCGTATCTAGCATGATCCTACCCATATTACAAGTCTCAACAGATCCTAAGTCGGCTAACAAAGCCTTTCTATGGGAAGGGCAGCTTTGGAGGACCTCCAAAGCAGACATCGCACAAGGATTTTGAGACAAATCCTCCACCACAAAGTATTTCTGGGCGGCCCTTGCATTTGTATTGTGAGAATATTTCTTGAACGCACCTTTTGGGATGCATGCAATTGTTTTTCCCAATGTCTTCTCGATCTAGAGAGGAAGAGGTGGGTTTTAGACTTCTTTATTCTTCTCATAGGTGTTTGGAATTCTGTAATCATGCGCTCTAGTCGATATATAGGAATCACCTTTCATCATATACACATTCTCCGATGAATAATTACTCGAAGATGGAGGGGGTCCTTGACTACCCCCTTCCTTTCTTGGAGAGGCTTGAGTTAAATTTTTCCCATGTTGAAATGGGTTCATTAACACAACAGGCTGTTGCTACACCAATAATTTTTGGGCCTCTGCAAGCTAAGGGAACTGGTGAGTCAGGTGGTCTTCCATGCATAGGTTACATGGATACTTTGACTTCTTCTTTTTTGTGTTTCCCTTGCCATCATTATCGATAGGTTTATTATCCCCTTTACCCTTATTTCATTGTTTCTTGTTTCCGTTAGGCTGTTGGGTGGCCTTCAGGTTTTTCAATTGCACACTGTGTACATCCGATGTTTGGGTAGGGGGTCAGTCAGACTAGTGGTCTGGCTAGCTGCTTTCTGCTGTATTGACAATTCCTGCAATTTTTTTGACATTTGATCAATGAGCTTCATTTGTGTTGAACCAACAATAACATTGGCATGTGGTCCATCTCTCTGTCTAGTCTTGTCAAGTATTGACTGCGGTGCATCTAGAAAAAATTTGTAAAGTAAAAAAAACTGAGAGTGAATCATCTCTAGTTGTTGAGCTCTCATTATTGCATCTTCCTCGAAAAACACTCTCGATGTTGTGACATCTTTGGATAACTAGGGCACCAATGAATTAAGGAAGTGTTGGTGATAGAAGTCACTCCTGGATTGTAGCAGGAGCAGAGCCCGATGCCCATTAGTTAATGTCACGATTTGTTTATAAAATGGATGATCAAATGGAAGTAAACTCAGGACAACATCATTTCAACTCTGAAACTAGGTCAGGCATGCATGGGTAAGTGAGGTCTTAGATGAACTTCAAACAATGAGTTGTAATAAGGGTGAGTAAGGGGGAAGAATTGTATAAGAGGATTGCAAGGGTCTATTACAAACAACAGGTTTCTAACAGACTAAGGAAGAGAGCATCCAAATGCAATATCTTCTTACATTCAAACATAGAAAACTAGAGAATACAACGATGCATGATAAATCCTTTATCATAACATAATTGCAACAACTCATGCGAATCAGTCGATCATGAATTCCCTTAGTGTGAGATGAAACTTAGATGGAGTAGAAAAACTATTTGTCATAAAACAAGAAATCTCACATACAAAAAATGCATAACCAGAGGGCTAGAATGGTTGTTAAAACTTTATAGTCAGGAGCTTCACTCTATCATCAATAGATACAAAAATGGCGAAAATGCCTACATATACTCAAAACAACAACAAAAAAAAAATTAAGACAATGCATTAATAACTTTGCATCTGCATGGCTTCTGACAATTTGCACTTGTAGTCTCTGAATGATCGTGCACCTATGGCAGATGCAATCGAACTCCTGACAGCTCTGTCGGCGAATTGACGTGCTTTTAATTCATCGCCGGAATTTCTCATTATGGTGGAGATGATGTCTAACGACCACCAACTACCTTAATAACTGCTTCCTTAGGATTGAGAATGGCCCGGCCAATTTGGCACCTTTGGGACATGGAAGGCCCCTCACACTGCCACCTGGATTAGCTGAACAATCTCTCGTTGGATGCTGTTTCACTGGATTGCTGCGAGGGACCCCTATGGCAGACATGGATGAGGGTCTAACGTGGGTGATGGCACAAAAATTATGAGTGTGAGATGAGAGGTAATGAGGTGTGGGAGATATGACAGGGGAAGACACACGATGGAAAGAAATAAGCGGAGGGGGTAGGAGATAGGATAGAACAGGTACATTACTTATGGGAGGCTAACATGGAAGGGAGCGGGACACATGGCAGGTGGTGGGTGGATGATGAGATGGGGGAGGGACCATATGGATGGAAGGAGGGGAGATGGACAGATGTCGAAGGATGAGGAGGGGCTAAATGGAATGAGCCTTGTCACACGGTCAGGTGGAGAACAGATGGCAGCGGGGAGAATGGTACAAAAGGTGACACAACAGGAAGGGGGGGGCATGTGGTTAAACGCAGAAAGACAATGGGGGTCTAGATTTCCTGTGCACCATTGATCCAGGCACTATGATCGCAGCCGTTGGAGAGGTGCACCCTCGATTCCGGACCCCCCCCTCCACTTAAAGGTATAAAGACAGGGGGGATCCAGAATTCTATGTACATTGTTGATCTGGGCACGTGGATGCCTGCCGTCCAGATTCACTTGCCTCTTACCAGAGGCGCATTTTGCATCCCGAACTTAGGTTAAGTGGGTTTTTTACCCACTCCCTCACATTTTATCCCTCTTTACAAGAAATATCGTTAACATTAGGCTCCATGGGGGATAGATTCATCCCTGTGATGCTCTAAGGACTCTTTTTGCAGATTCAGTGCCTTGCTATTGGGCTATGGAGTCATTTATTAAGATGAAAACAAAAACAATATTTACAAAACAAAAGAGCTGACTACGGCTCACAAAGAACATTTTTTCAAGAAATGCCCATTTACTGGGCCACTAAAAACTTCTTTGCCTTCCAGATCCTGCAACCTGTAAGTGTTGATTGAAAGTACTTCAGAGATCTTGAAAGTCCCAAACCAGAGGGCATCAAACTTACTGTGCTTTCCCCTATCCTGCCTGGGTTCATCCCATTTGAGCACTATATCACCCTTCTCGAAATCTTTCTTTCTGCTCTTCCTGTCAAAGGTTTGATTGATCTTCTACTGATGATTGTGGGCCCTGTTCATGGCCTGTTCCCTGGTCTACTGCACTTCCACCATATGATGAATCCTTTTGACCATAGGTTCAAGCTATCCTTCAAGGTCCTGGAGGAATTTCGCCATAGATAAAGCGAGATAAGTAGGGAAAACAACCTCTATTCCATAAACAAGTTGGAAAGGTGAGACACCCAGGGACTTCTTTGTTGTCACCCGATCAACCCATAGAGAAAATTTGAGCTTTGAATCCCAGGCCCTTTTATTGTCTTCCAGTAATTTCTTAATGAGCTTGATCATACTTTTATTGGAAGATTCTGCTAGCCCATTTCCTTGAGGATAATAGGGAGTAGAGTGAATCAGTGAAATCTCAAACTGTTCACAGAACTTGACAAGAGGCTCAAACCTAAAAGAGGCAGCATTGTTAGTGACAATTCTTCTAGGGAAACCAAATCTGGCTAAGATGTCCTCCAGGAAGCTGATAATTACTTTGTGAGAAGTGCTCCTGGTGGGGACAGATCTATCCACTTGGTGAAATAGTATGTCGCAGTTAGGATCCATCTGTGCTGGCCACTTGAGGGAGGATGAATTTCTCCAATGAAGTCCAATCACCATTGCTGAAAGGGTGCTGAAACTACTATAGGATTTAATGGCAGAGATTTGAGCTACTGCTTTCCTGAGAACCTTTGGCATTTGATGCAAGCTCTGATCTCTCTGCAGACATCAGGGAATAAAGTGGGCCAGTAATACCCAGCCCGAAGGATCTTATGGGCTATGGTCTTCCAGAAATTATGACCTCTGCAAAGGCCACTGTGGAAATAAGACATAACCTTCTAGGCTTATTGCAGGTCCAGGCACCTTAAAAATACCCCTAGAGGGTCTTTCCAGTACAAGGTTTGGTCAATGAGGCAATATCTGACTTCCTTGAGCTTTAAAGATCTCACCTTGCTTTTTCCCATTCCATCAGGAGGCCTTAATTCTTGCAGAAAGTACAAGATATCCTTGTACCAGGGGCATGCCATTAGTGATAGGGCACCCTGAGAATTCTAGTTGGATGACTCACCTTGCTCATTGATGAAGTTAATCTCCAAGGATTTGCAATTGGATTCAGCCATCAACTTGGCCAAACCCTGCCCCTTTATCAACTTGGTGGGCTTAATCTCCAGATCAAACTCTAGGATCTTGGTGATCCATTTACCTCTCCTCCCATCTATGTCAGGATGTATAAGAATGTCCTTCACAGAGGCTGAAGGAATGTATGTGATGACCTTTGAGTGCAAGACATAGGCTCTGAAAGCTTTAAGAGTTTTCACTAAGGCATATGCTTGCTTCTCCATGATCTCATACCTGATCTCTACATACCATAATGCCTTGCTAAAGAAGGCAATGGGTTGCTCTCGCCCTTCCTCATTTTTCTGCAACAAGACTGCTGCTACTGTATCGCAAGAAGAAAAAGAAAAAATCAGGAAATCTTTGGAATAATCGGGATTGATTAGCACAGGTGCCTCAGTCAATGCCTTTTTATTTGGACAAAAGATTCCCTGGATTCAGCAGTCCATCTAACCTCATTTTCCTTCCTGAGCATGGATGTGATATGTTTCACTAGCTCAACAAAATTTGAGACAAATCTCCTCAGAAAATTAATCTTCCCCAAAAAGGCCTGAACTTCCTCCTTAGATCTGGGAAGTGACGGATCTGAATTCCTTCTACCCTGCTAGGATCAATCCTCACTCCCTCTGTTGATACTATATGGCCTAATAATTTCCCCTCCTTCATAGCAAATAAAGATTTATTGGGGTTCATGGATAGGCCAAACCTCCGACACTTCAAGAAAACTTTCCTTGGGTGACAGCAGTGCTCTTTGTCTATCTTGGAGAAGACTGTGATGTCATCCAAATAGATCACCACAAACTGATCTTTCTCCCCAATGAAGGCTATATCCATGGCTTGCTGAAATGTTGCTCCTGCATTCATCAATCCAAAAGGCATCTTGGCATACATGAATGTGCCCTAAGGAGTGGTGAAGGCCATCTTTTCCCTATCCTCAGGCATGACTGATATCTGGTTATAACCATAAAAACCATCAATCATGGATATTCTAGATGCACCAGTGACCTTCTGCAATATGTGTTCCATGTTGGGAAGGGGATAATTGTCTTTCCTTGAGCTCCTGTTCAGGTTCCTGAAATCAACACAGAGTCTGATTTCTCAGCTTTTCTTCCTTACTGGGACCAAATTGGCCACCTATTCGGAATATCTCAAGGGGACAATGATTTGGGCATCTAGCAATTTCTTCACTTCTTTCTCCATGACAGGTAGCAACATGGGATTTATCTATCTTAGCTTCTTCCTAAATGGATTAGCCTCTTCTTTGAGTGGGATCTTGTGCTCAATGACATATGTTTCATAAGTCTTGAGGTCTTCATAGGCCCATGCAAATACATCAGTGAATTCCTTTAACAACTCAGTATATTCTGCCCTCTGTTCATTGGTCAGGCTGCTTGATAATTTGACAAACTTAGGCTCCTCCTGCGTGCCAATGTTGCATTTAGATGAATTAGCATCTCCTCCTAAAATCTTACCCTTTACTTCCACATCATTCCCATCGAAAAGTCTTTCCAAAGGGACTAGTCCCCTTGGAATGTGATTACTAGGCAATTGATCAATATGGTGATTAACAATTTTATTCAAGAATACCTTAGAGGGAAAGTCGATTTCGGGATCAAGATCCTGATCAATGTGCAATGCAGAAAACTCATCGACAGACTGAAGAAATCTTTCGATTTCAAGGTCATCCTCAAATACTCTCCAATGCTTTACATTGTCCAGGATGGATGGCCTGTATCTTATCTCGACCTCACTATTGATCTTTGGTGGCAGAGGGATCCTGAACAAACTAGCTGAGACTGCCAAGGAATCGGTTGAGGTATTCTCTTCCCTTGGGACAAAAGCTATGTTGAAAACAAAGAAAAAGTTATCAATCATGTCCCATACCTCGTTTCTGTAACTCCTGAGCCAAGGATGCTTGGTCTGATAAACATTCTTGACCTATTGGATAATCAATTCCACATCCCCGAACACTTCCATCTCCTTTATTCCCATTTCTTTTGCAGCCCTCATACCTAGAACAAGAGCTTCATATTCTGCCACATTGTTAGTGGTTTCAAATTCCAACTTATAGGATAGAGATATGGTCTCTTGACAGGGCAACATGAAAATCACTCCATCCCCTGAGCCTGTTTTAGAGGAGGCTCTGTCGAAGAACATCTTCCAAATAGAGGTGGTTGGAGGAGGTATCTCCTAATTAAGAATGGGTTGCTTTCTGATTTGTAAAGGGACCTTACGAGTTTCAGTGATTTGCAACAGAATAGACCCTAGCTCGGTGTCAAGTGCAAAAATGGGGTGATTAGTAGGGTTTGCTTCATCACTGACAATATAGGCTAGATGGGATTCTCTGTACAACCTCCTGTGTTCCCCTCCAAATACTGGAATGGTGGCATATGTGAGATCCATCTGTAGCATTCCTCCAATTCTTTTAATCCAAGACCTAGACAACAGCATGCCAAACTTGGGGGGAACATCAGCTACCACAATGTCCATGACCACACTCTTCATGGGCAGCTGAAATAAAGAAACCACTAGGTCCTTGATGACTCCCAAACATTGCACCCTCCTTGAATCAAAAGAGTATAGATCATGATAGGTCTTTGTCACTTCCAGTCCTAGTTCTTCCATGACTACTTTGGGCATAAGGTTATGGGAACCTCATGAATCCATGAGGCAATTATGCAACACTTTATCATGTATGTTCAGGGAGGTGTAGAAGGGAGGGGATGAGTCATCTCTGTCTTCTACCATGGGACCTAGGATGACAGCTGGCTTCTCATCTTGAAGGTTCACCGAGTCAGAGGGAGGCTGGAGGAACTCAGATTGTAGTAGCTTGGAGAGGGATCTTTTGAAGTCCTCATTTTTTACTAGCTCTGAGAGGGGGACGTGAATCCTGATCTTTTGAATTTCATGCTCAAAATTAAAAGAGGAGATAGGCTTAGGAACTTCCCTTACCTCTGAGACAGGTTCTTTGGCTGNTCTTGCAGAAAGTACAAGATATCCTTGTACCAGGGGCATGCCATTAGTGATAGGGCACCCTGAGAATTCTAGTTGGATGACTCACCTTGCTCATTGATGAAGTTAATCTCCAAGGCTTTGCAATTGGATTCATCCATCAACTTGGCCAAACCCTGCCCCTTTATCAACTTGGTGGGCTTAATCTCCAGATCAAACTCTAGGATCTTGGTGATCCATTTACCTCTCCTCCCATCTATGTCAGGCTGTATAAGAATGTCCTTCACAGAGGCTAAAGGAATGTATGCGATGACCTTTGAGTGCAAGACATAGACTCTGAAAGCTTTGAGAGCTTTCACTAAGGCATACGCTTGCTTCTCCATGATCTCATACCTGATCTCTACATACCATAATGCCTTGCTGAAGAAGGCAATGGGTTGCTCTCGCCCTTCCTCATTTTTCTACAACAAGACTGCTGCTACTGTATCGCAAGAAGAAAAAGAAAAAATCAGGAAATCTTTGGAATAATCGGGATTGATTAGCACAGGTGCCTCAGTCAATGCCTTTTTATTTGGAAAAAAGATTCCCTGGATTCAGCAGTCCATCTAACCTCATTTTCCTTCCTGAGCATGGATGTGATATGTTTCACTAGCTCAGCAAAATTTGAGACAAATCTCCTCAGAAAATTAATCTTCCCCAAAAAGGCCTGAACTTCCTCCTTAGATCTGGGAAGTGACGGATCTGAATTGCTTCTACCCTGCTAGGATCAATCCTCACTCCCTCTGTTGATACTATATGGCCTAATAACTTCCCCTCCTTCATAGAAAACAAAGATTTATTGGGGTTCATGGATAGGCCAAACCTTCGACACTTCAAGAAAACTTTCCTCGGGTGACAGCGGTGCTCTTTGTCTATCCTGGAGAAGACTGTGATGTCATCCAAATAGATCACCACAAACTGATCTTTCTCCCCAATGAAGGCTATATCCATGGCTTGCTGAAATGTTGCTCCTGCATTCATCAATCCAAAAGGAATCTTGGCATACATGAATGTGCCCCAAGGAGTGGTGAAGGCCATCTTTTCCCTGTCCTCAGGCATGACTGATATCTGGTTATAACCATAAAAACCATCAATCATGGATATTCTAGATGCACCAGTGACCTTCTGCAATATGTGTTCCATGTTGGGCAGGGGATAATTGTCTTTCCTTGAGCTCCTGTTCAGGTTCCTAAAATCAACACAGAGTTTGATTTCTCAGCTTTTCTTCCTTACTGGGACCAAATTGGCCACCCATTCGGAATATCTCAAGGGGACAATGATTTGGGCATCTAGCAATTTCTTCACTTCTTTCTCCATGACAGGTAGCAACATGGGATTTATCTGTCTCAGCTTCTTCCTGAATGGCTTAGCCTCTTCTTTGAGTGGGATCTTGTGCTCAATGATAGATGTTTCATAAGTCTTGAGGTCTTCATAGGCCCATGCAAATACATCAGTGAATTCCTTTAACAACTCAGTATATTCTGCCCTCTGTTCATTGGTCAGGCTACTTGATAATTTGACAAACTTAGGCTCCTCCTGCATGCCAATGTTGCATTTAGATGAATTAGCATCTCCTCCTAAAATCTTACCCTTTACTGCCACATCATTCCCATCGAAAAGTCTTTCCAAAGGGACTAGTCCCCTTGGAATGTGATTACTAGGCAATTGATCAATATGGTGATTAACAATTTTATTCAAGAACACCTTAGAGGGAAAGTCGATTTCGGGATCAGGATCCTGATCAATGTGCAATGCAGAAAACTCATCGACAGACTGAATAAATCTTTCGATTTCAAGGTCGTCCTCAAATACTCTCCAATGCTTTACATTGTCCAGGATGGATGGCCTGTATCTTATCTCAACCTCACTATTGATCTTTGGTGGCAGAGGGATCCTGAACAAACTAGCTGAGACTACCAAGGAATCAGTCGAGGTATTCTCTTCCCTTGGGACAAAAGTGATGTTGAAAACAGAGAAAAAGTTATCAATCATGTCCCATACCTCGTTTCTGTAACTCCTGAGCCAAGGATGCTTGGTCTGATAAACATTCTTGACCTGTTGGATAATCAATTCCACATCCCCGAACACTGCCATCTCCTTTATTCCCATTTCTTTTGCAGCCCTCATACCTAGAACAAGAGCTTCATATTCTGCCACATTGTTAGTGGTTTCAAATTCCAACTTATAAGATAGAGATATGGTCTCTTGACAGGGCAACATGAAAATCACTCCATCCCCTGAGCCTGTTTTAGAGGAGGATCTGTCGAAGAACATCTTCCAAATAGAGGTGGTTGGAGGAGGTATATCCTAATTAAGAATGGGTTGCTTTTTGATTTGTAAAGGGACCTTACGAGTTTCAGTGATTTGTAATAGACTAGACCCTAGCTTGGTGTCAAGTGCAAAGATGGGGTGATTAGTGGGGTTTTCTTCATCACTGACAATATAGGCTAGCTGGGCTTCTCTGTACAACCTCCTGTGTTCCCCTCCAAATACTAGAATGGTGGCATATGTGAGATCCATCTGTAGCATTCCTCCAATTCTTTTAATCCAAGACCTAGACAACAGCATGCCAAACTTGGGGGGAACATCAGCTACCACAATGTCCATGACCACACTCTTCATGGGCAGCTGAAACAAAGAAACCACCAGGTCCTTGATGACTCCCAAACATTGCACCTTCCTTGAATCAAAAGAGTATAGATCATGATAGGTCTTTGTCACTTCCAGTCCTAGTTCTTCCATGACTACTTTGGGCATAAGGTTATGGGAACCTCATGAATCCATGAGGCAATTATGCAACACTTTATCATGTATGTTCAGGGAGGTGTAGAAGGGAGGGGATGAGTCATCTCTGTCTTCTACCATGGGACCTAGGATGACAGCTGGCTTCTCATCTTGAAGGTTCACCGAGTCAGAGGGAGGCTGGAGGAACTCAGATTGTAGTAGCTTGGAGAGGGATCTTTTGAAGTCCTCATTTTTTACTAGCTCTGAGAGGGGGACGTGAATCCTGATCTTTTGAATTTCATGCTCAAAATTAAAAGAGGAGATAGGCTTAGGAACTTCCCTTACCTCTGAGACAGGTTCTTTGGCTG
>JZKD02S2309480.1:10675-33303 GCA_000966675.3 Picea glauca | reverse complement strand
TCTTAGTCATGGAGTAAAAAGGTTATGAGGTTAACTTCCATAGGGGTCAAGTGTTCATTCATCCATAGGGATCCAGTTCAAACATTGTTGTGAGGATTGGAGTCAGGGATGGGAACCTTTATAGACTTCAGGGCCAGCCTGCATAGGCATTATTTCACACTAGTGATATCTTGTGCAATTTGTGGAATGAGAGGATGGTTCATGTCCATCATATGTCTCTACCATTACTTAGGCATATGGTCATCGGGCTTCAAGAATTCAACTTGGACTAGCAAGGGGTGTGTAAAGGATTTTCACTTGGAAAGAATGTCAAGGAATCCTTTCCTAGTAGCGAGCCTTGATCCAATCAGACGATGGAGAGCCTATGTCAATAGATTTAGTGAAGGGAACATCCTACTATGTGACCTTCACTGATGACTTCTCTAGGAATACCTGGATATACTTCATGAATACCAAGGATGAGGTCTTCAGTCACTTTCGAGCTTTCAAATCTTAGGTGGAGAACATGGCAGGAAATAAGATCAAGTTACTGACAATAGATAATAGGGGTGAGTTCACCTCTACATATTTCACTAATTTCTGCAAGGAGGAAGGAATCAAGAGGGAGAAGACAGTGGCTCACAACCCGTATCATAATGGGGTTACAAAGAATAAGAATCATTCTATCATTAGTTTGGTGAAGGCCACGATGCATGAACAATGTTTTCCTATGTTTATGTGGGCAGGGCCTGCAATGAAATTGTGTATTTGCATAATAGGAGCCCACACATGATATTGGAGGATAAAACATAAGATGAATCATCCACAGTAAACACACATGAGATAGGACATCTCAGGATTTTTGGTTGTCTGGTCTACATCCACATTATTATGGAGAAGAAGAAACTTTTTTATCCCTCAAGAGATAGGGTAATTTTGGTGGGGTATAGTGAGGATTCAAAGGCCTATAGATTGTTCTTGTCATATCAATGCAAGAAGTGGTGAGAAGAGATGTCAATTTCGAGGATAAATTGGAATATAGGAAATATCATGACCTACCAATAGTTGTAGAGGGTCCTCAAGAGGATGAACCAAAGGAGGATCCAAGTGTAGATACTTATAGTGTAGTGAGCTAGAGTCCAAAGAAGGTGAGGGAGAAATCAACCCCTTTGAATTCAATCAGGAGGCCTAGGTGGTTTGATCATATCTTGCATGATGCTTGGGAGCATTTTGAGTCCCCCCAGGTCCACATTGAGGGATAGTAGACCTATGAGGAAATTACCATAGTATATGGTTTTGATGATAAACATCATATACTTAGATCCTTCGACCTTTGAGGAAGCATCCAAACAATAGGTGTGGAGAGATGACATGGTGGAGGAGCACAACTCCATCATAGGAATGATGTTTGGGAGATTGTGTTGAGACTAGAGGGGAAGTTATTTGTTACTTCCAAGTGGATATAAAATTTAATCATGCATCATATCAAAGTGTGGAGAAGTATAGCCACATATGTGGCTCATGGGGTTTTTCAAAGAGAGGGAGTAGATTACAAGGATATTTTTTCTCTTGTATCCAGATACTACTCTATTAGAGAAATTATATCTATAGCTTCTAAGATGGGATGGAGAATCCATCAGATGGATGTGAAGACCACCTTCCTCAATGGCATCATTAAGGAAGAGGCCTATATTGAGAAATGATAGGTGTTTGAGGTCCATGATAAGGAGATGTGTGTATGCATGCTTAAGAAATCCCTATATGGACTCAAAGAGGCACCCAAGGCCTGGTACTCTAGGATCAACAGTTATCTACAGAACATCGACTTCATCAAGAGTGAGGCAGATATCAACCTATTCTTGTTTTTGGTTGTATCTGAGATTCTCATCTTGGTTTTGTATGTGGATGATCTCATTCTAACATGTGAAGAGAGTGTGGTTGTAGGTTGCAAGTCATATCTAGTGTCAAAATTTGATACGAAGGATATTGGCCCAATGCATTATGTTTTGGGACTTGAGGTTTGGTAGCAACCAAGCAAGATCTTTCTCAGATAGGGGAAGTATACTATTGAGATATTGAAGAGATTCAGGATGGAAGAGAGTAGACCAATGGCCACTCTCATGGTGATGAACTCGAGGAATATTGATTCCTCAGATTCAGAGTTGGCAGACCACAGACAATACTGGAAGTTGATTGGTTCATTGATATATATGGTCAACACTTAACTAGATATCTTCTTTGTTGTTAACACCTTGATCCAGATCATGGTGGAGCTAAGGGAGGTTCATTGGGTGGAATCAAATCACATGCTTAGATACTTGCAGGGAACAATAGGATATAGATTGTAGTACCTTGGTGGATATGGTGTGAGTTTGTAGGGGTTCTTTTATTCAAATTGGGTAGGAAGTGATACAGATCAGAAGAGCACTTTTGGGTGCTTCTTCAGTTTAGGATCAGTTTGAGTTTAGCAGAGCAGAGTACATGTCAAACAATCTAGTTATTTTTCAAGTATTCTGGCTTCACAAGATACTCATAGGATTATTTGGTCAAGATATTGATCCGACATTGATCCACTGCGTTAACCAAAGTTGCATCAAACTCTCGAAGAATCCAGTGTTTCACAATAGTTAAAAGAATATTGAGATTATATACCACTTCATCATAGACTGGGTGTAGAAGGGAGCTATTCATCTCCAATATATTCCTACAAAGGAGCAATTGGAATACATTTTCACCAAGCCTTTGGTCAAGGGGACATTTTCCTTCTCTAGCGACAAGCTTGGATTCGTTGAGAATACCTTCCTCACTAAAAGGGAGCGTTATTGTTTGTATCTCAGACATATATTTCCGCAAGGGTTTCTACTTGGGGAAACCACCATTAAATGCATCCTTGCATTTCCTAGACTTCACTTTATTGATTTATTAATAAAGGTGAGCTTTTTTTATTAAAGTGACTTTTAATTAATAAAGTGACCAAGTTAAATTCACTTAATGAGTTAATTAAAAGATATCCATTGATATCATAATCTAATATTGACCATTGATATTAGGTAAATGGATAAAGTAAAAAATACAGAGACAGAGAGGGTAAAGGAAAAAGATAGAAGAATAATTCATTTTCACAAGTCATGTGAGGTGAAGGAGAGAAAAATCAGATCTTATTTTTCAAAATTAGTGAGGAAGGGGGACAAGTACAACATGGAAATCAAGGAAACATTGATTTCAACGCAACATGAAAATTGAGGAAGCATGGATTTTGAGGCAACTTGAAAATTGAGGTAGCACAGATTTCAAGGCAACATGGATTTTGAGGAAACAAAGAAATCAAGGCAACATAGATTTTGAGGCATCCCAAATTTCATGGAAGCATGGGTTTTGATGCATCACGTGTTGATTGTGCACAACATTTATTACAATAGGTAAATATATGTATAGATCCGTATGGACATCCTCATATATCTGTTGCATGCAAATCGAGGCACTATAATATTTCAGGTTTACAGATTTTTGGTTGTGATTTTTCTTTTTCCAAACTATTTTTCTTCTGAGGGGAGCTCTTGTAAGTTCTGAAATTATTTGAATAAATAACTGATCTAGAAGAGAAAAAATAATTATGTACTATGTGTGATTTGTTTTCTCATTTTTTATTGCATGCAAAAGTCAATAATTTCAACAAAATAATTAGATCCAATATGTTTACCTAGTTAGTTGATTTTAGAGAAATCAACAAAACACCCCTTCACCCTGTAGTCACTACCAATCCCTTTTTCAAGTGGGAAATTAACTTTCTGGATTGTTTTGTTACATCCTTTGGTGGTCATGAGTACAATTTTGTGTACATCTATTATATTACAAAGTGAGTTGGAGCCATGCAAACCTTCAACAATATTATAATTGTAGTTTCCTACTTCTTTTTCAATCATGTTATCACTTTCTTTAGTGTCCCTAAGTAGTTGGTCTCTAACCATGGCTTGCATTTTGAGCAAAAATTCTTTCAATAGTTTTCTTTACATTTAGGTTATATGCATGAGTTTACTTTCCCATACTGTCCACAAGGTAATGGCCAAGTTGAGGCCATCAACAAGGTCCCCAAAACCATTCTTTAATGAATGGTAAATAAACACAAATCTAATTTCCATAATATGATATTCTCTTCTTTGTGGGACTATATTACATCCATCAATACTACCATGGAGTTCACACCCTTTCATCTCATTCAAGGAATAGAAACATTTTTCCTATCAAACGCGAGATCCGCTCCCTCCATTTAGTTTTCAAACTTCTTATTGTCACCACTTCTTTCAAGCAAAGATGGGTCACATTGGAACAAAAATATTATCACTATCCCATTTCTTTACAAAACAATGAAGTTATCAAAATAATTTTCCAATGCGCAATATGACTATCAATTCCACTCTCGCTCATTTCACTGTGACCTAGTCATTGTCTATGACCAAGATCATGATATGTTATGATGTGGGAAGTTCAAATGTTTATTTCAGGTCCCTTATATTGTCAAACATTTTTTAGGAAAGGGGGAATATCTGGTGGTATTGATTGAAAACTCGTCAAGTTCCCCCACAACAAATTATACTTGAAGAGATTCTACCCTTAGGCCTGTAAGCATCAATTAGTTTTATCTATATGTACCTTGAATTTTGTTTTTCCTTTTGTTTTTTACACCACATTTTACTTTACTCTTTATGGTTTCTTTTGTTTCTATTTAGATGGTTCAAAAACCTCTTTTTCATGTCAGTGTTATCGACATAAAAAATCACTTCAGTCAAAATCTTGCCTTGGAATCATGGGCCATTTACTCACCTCCACATACACTACTACGTTCTAGTGGTGTTTGTATAGAACCTGCCACTAATAATCAATTTGAATACAATGTTTTGATTGGATTATTTACCAATGCCCCCAATTCTTGCATCCATCACCTTCATGTTCGCCTTAACTCTTAACTTCTTATTGCATGGTTGAACAAATACTAGAGAGATTGTGATCTCAACTATTTAAGAAATATCTAAGTGTTATACTATTGGATAGACAATTTGACACCATCACATTCATACATGTTCCCATAAGTCACAATAGATTTGAAGATCATATTTTAAATCAAATTCTAGATTGGAATTCATTACATTCATAAACAAGAAAATAAACATTGCATATGTATCAATGATATCGCATAATCATTAAAGCATGTAAAAATAAATCATCATACACATTGTTCATTTCATTCACCAAGGGTGTATAGTCAAAATACATGTATATCATAAAAAATTAAGTGTTTACATATATAGTCATGTTCTATCCAAAATGAGTAACATATACTATAACCGCTAATACTCCTGAGATCCATTTTTTCCACAAAGTTGTATTTTATGCATAAATAGATCATGAGCTCCATTTTTGGTGTCATTTTTACCATTGGTTTCAATTTCACAATTAGTTTTACACTATGGTAAATTTTTTATGTGTGCAAGTATTTCACTTAGGAGCATTTGTTTTACTATATTTTATGATGTCCATTATCATATTGTCACTCATGCCATCATTTATTTATTTAGAATCAATAATATATATAGATCATGTCCTAGAGATAACCTCATTCTTATTCTCCCCATTTTGTTGGCTTGTTTCCTTGGACACCTAAGAAGATTGTATCAAATTGACATATTATGCAACACTTCACAACATGTCACCATCCCACCACCTCATCCATACTATGAAGACAATTCACTTTTTCATGCCTCCATTTATTTTTTCACCTTAAGGAGATTCCCATTAGTGCCTCATGCATGATTGCTTGTATTCACAATTACATTTTCCACCATATAGGATTGATCTACTTGGTTGCATTTTGGAACCTATATCCTTGTTTGTAATGTATCAATATTCATTCATTTTTTGGGGAAAATTTCACAATTGTCATTTATCACCACTATGTTACATGATCTTTGCATGGTAGTAGTCCTAGTCACTCTTGTTAAGATCATTTTGTGTTGAGTCACCCTTTTATACCTTATATTATATTTGTCTCAAGACCCCATCCCATATTTACATATCTCATCTACCTCCTTGAGTCACTTCTACCTTGGTTTGTCATTTGTGGCCATCAATTCTATTTACCCTATGAACTATAATCATAATCCCCTTTCCTATTTTTTACCATGAATATCGTGTTATATAGTTTCTACTAGGTTAGMATTTCCATTATGTACTAAAAAAGGGAAGKCTTGAGTCACATCCTCATTAGTTTAATCRYCCATTGTTTTCCYCATCTTAGTTATTTACATTTTTATTCCCCTATTCCTTGTTTCTAGTGAACCTTCCCCTATAAAAAAAAATAACACATTATTATAGGGGTTCGRTTTACAGGATTTATGTACMTTGGTCCCATTTTCATCGTTGGTGGGTAACCTCAAACTAGGTAAGGAGACTCATTGTTTATCCTTGAATTTGTAGTTTCTCACATACTTKACACTAACTCRTTATCAAACTATCAACATTTGTACACATCAATTTCTCTAGTGTTCCAGTTATTATCRAAGACCACCAAAAATTTATGKCTCTTTCCATMTTTTTTAGAGTCCTAAGTGGGATCCACMCTTTAAGTATCTTCCTACATGTTCTGACCAGTGTTGGATCCAAATTTATAACTGCATTTGTAAATATTGAGATATGTTTGGCTCTATTCATCAATTTATGAGACCTTAGTTATAAATTTACTCCAATGGGCTCTTTCTAGATCTTGATATATTGTCTTTCCAATATGTCTTCTATGGTTATTCAAACCCCTCCAGGGCACCAATTTTCCTTCACATGTGTTCAGATAGGATTCATTATTGATTATGATAATGTAATTTGGTTTGGAATGATGGTGATATGATTCCATCTTTTGTTTTACTATGACATGTTTTAATGTACTTTGATCTGGCTCCATGTTTCAATAGTCCCATACTATAGTGTAACATATTCATGAGCATGGGTATGCTACCTTATTGACTTTAAGATCATGTATACACCTTTCCTCATGGTTCTTGTTTTGTAGGTAGGTATACTGAGGTACCTATGGGTGGTACTCCCTCTTCTTGGAGTATTTTCTCCATATATGTTCCATTCCATTGTTTGGGTAATAAAAACTTATGTATTTTGGCTACACAACCTATGCCTATCCTCACACATCAAGGGGGAATTGTTATCAGCTTAATTTTTCTCACCTGTATAGTTTAAGTGGTTTTGTCCTAGAACCCTATTTCATCATCATATGGCCTTATGGTACCTCACTTATTTGATTCAAACCATCAATTGACTAGCTTATGAATGCAATTTATCCTCCATCTTCTTTACATGTTGCACAAGAAATCCCTCAATGTGAAAACCTTCTTAAAGTAAAAAAAGGACTAATTTTTGGCTCATTAATGCATGTGTTCTTTTTTAGGTGGAATAGTAGGTATGTATGGACATCATAAAACTCCCATTTCATTAATATTATTGATTTGGTCTTTCGTGATGTCCACTATACTTATGAATTCTCATTAATACATTAAGAGAGTTCACATGGGAACTATATCTAAATGGGGGTTCCACCATATACTTATAAATAAATGTCTTGGGGTTTCATTTTACATAGAGAATATAATATTAAGGTTAAGCCATTGTTATCTCTTTAGAGATAATTGAATCCATCATTCTTGTCCCTCTACTATTGATAGTCTAGCATACTAGCTATCTTCGACCATTGTCCACCACAAAGGAAGCTTGCTTCTTCCTAACAAATATTGGAGTTGAAGAAAAAGAAGAGACAAAAGGACCCTCCCAAACAAAATATTTGGAGCCCACCTTTCTAGAAAAAAGACTTTTCTCTAGGTATATTGCTATATGTCTCTCTTTCCTTATTTGGAGTTAATACAAGAATTTTAATTTTCCCGTCATGGTCTATGTTTGAATGATATATTCTACTATTATTATTATTTAAATTACATTATTTCATAATATAGGGTTTGGTATTGTGCTTGCATGCAATTCTTTTATATTACCTTTAATTTATTGTTCAATATGGTCTATATCTAATTTCATAACCAATTAGATTCAAGATTTTCAATACACCCTTGCACTAGAAAATCTCAAAAAACACCAAAATAATGGGATTTGGAGCTAGGAACAACAAATGTTTACATTTGAATTTGAATGGCCCTAAAGTATTTCTAAACTATTCAAGGTTCATATTCCTAAATTTGGATCTAACATTTTAGATATTAATAAATTCTACCACACAAAGGAGAAAAGTAAAGAATTCTATTGAAATTTCTTTCTCTAAACCCATGAAACAAGAAAATGCTCAAGATTGCCCTGTATGCAAAAATATGGGCATGTTGCAGGGTAAAAAATATCCACAAACAATCCTTAATTAGAGCCACACAAATATCCTTAATTGATGTTGGAATAGGGAAAAAACAACATAATTAGATAAAAATGAAACCAATACAAAGAGGTGGTGTCTAAATACACCATTATAACACTTAATCATAATCAAGGACATCACCATAAATCAAAATAGATCACAATGCATTAATGTTGGCCCTTGACCAAGTTTTGAGTATTCTTGGTCATGTTGACATGATTTTGGGACTTCGATAGGCTATCGAAGGCGGAGCGCAAGACGAAGTGGAGATCGCGGGATCTAGACCTCTTTTAGGGCCCTTTTTGGGATTTGGGATTATGTAACGGGTATGGGAATGTTGGCCCATGGGTTTACCCATGCTTAGGCCTATTTTGTATGTATAAATAGATGCTAAGGCGATGTAGTGAGTACGAATGGCTAAGTGCTAGAGTTGTAAGTGCTTTGTGCATATTGTGTGAGACTTGCAAGGCTAGTACAAGTAATTGTAAGAGACTGTGTGAAGGCTTGGTGCTATACCCTAGCGAGAAGAAGGAGGATCTAGCAGAGTGCACGCATATTTTTTGTCTTCTGTGGAGTAGAAATTGGATGCTATGTGCCTATAAGAAGCTTGACCAAAGATAATAAAGAAGAGAAGAGTTGGTGGACGTAGCCCCAGGGTGGGGGTGAACCACGTACATGTTGTGTTGCTATGCTTTGTGTGATGTATTGATGTGTTTATGTGTTTATTTTCTTAGTGCTTTAATATAGATGAATGATATGTTGATGCTCAGTGCTTAATAATATGGATGGATGTTGGATCTGACCTATATACATGTGCTTAGTGCTTGAATCTTCTAGAACTGATCTATTTTGTCATGCTAAGTGCTGCTAGATGTTAGATCTGGTTGAATATTGTGATGCTCTGTAATTAGGGTTTTACTGCACTGTAACTGAGACTAAATATTGATGAATGTTAACTATTGATTTCTTTGTTAAGTGTTAGAATCACAGATTTGTGTCCAAGATAAGGTTGCAGACATCTGAGTCATGCAACCACCTCTGCCTCTACCTCAGGTGAGAATTCATCTGCTTCAAAGGTGTTTTCGAAAGGGTCGGTAGTTAGGGTTTTGTTGGTGCGTTGTTGTAGCATTGAACCATGGGTCTGCCCCTATGCCAACAAATGGTTCCGTTGTCAGGACCTGAAACTGTCAATTCTAGGAACTGAGGAAAAAGAAGCTTTGTGCGAAGATCTGACCTGAAATTGTGAAATCTCTGTGCGTAGATCTGTCACCCTAGTGCGCAGTATTCTACTTGATTTGTGAAGCTCTGTGCCAATAAGGGTCAGATCCGAAGAAAAGAGGTAATATCTGCAAGCTCAGTGCTCTGATAAAGGTAAGAATAGTGAAATTTTTTAGATTTGGAAGATTTGTGCTCTGCTGAAGATAAGATTAGTGGAAATTTTTGTTTCTCAAGTATGGATCTAGGTATGTCTGATAAGATTTTTCCTAGCTTAAAAACTAGGGCACAGATAGATGAAAGAAGATTTGATATGAGTATATCTGATAAGAAAGTGAAATATATTTTATACCTATGCATAGAGAGAATGTTTGGACTAACAAATGGATGCAGGATCTAAGAAAGAATTTTTTGCAGGTTAGCTACCATGATCCTAATGCACAGTACAGGAAAGGTTGGGGATCATTTAAGAGAAAGAGAGGATTAAGCCTTCGTTACAGTTGTAGAAAACGGAGACATCTGACTAAGGAATGCCCTAGAAGAATACCTAGTTTCCTCTGTTGCAAAGCTATGGACCATGAAGTTTTGGATTGCCCTAGAATGATTGCTAAGGTTGAAAGGATGAATATGAGACAATAATACCACGAGAAAGGTCAAGCAACTGAGATTATGAAACAGAAAGAATCAGAAAAGGTATTTCTATAGATGAAAGAAACCCTGAATGACCACGAGCATATCATCTTATCGGAGATCTTCAAAGAAAAATAATGCATTGAAGAAAGAATAGGAAACTTCAACATTGACTGTGTTATGCATGAGGAAACACAGGTGAATATCATGATAGAAAGAGATTGGGAAATTCTAGGAAATCCTGCTATGAATCCTTCATTGGGAGGAATAGGATTATTCAGAGGAAAGATGATAACTCTATGTGGAAGACTTACCCAGATATCTATGAGTGCCAATGGAACTTAGACAGAGGAAGAATTTGAAGTTGTTAAATTTATTGAGAACAATGCTCCATTTGCTATGTTACTAGGAAAACCCTGGATTGAAGGAGATCAGGCCAGAAGGAAAGAAGAAGAAATCTTAGAGTAGAAGAAGCAAGAGTTGAAAGATTTCATGACTAGGAGGATCACACACTTGATTGAAGAACAGAAGAACCGAGAAAATTTATTTAATACTAGAGACTTGGATGTCGAAGTAGGAAGAACACTAGAAGATTCACAGAAGACTGAAGTACCTATTCCAGATACAGATGAAGTATTACCCCTGATTTCTAGGAAAGAATATCATTAGTGAAAAGTTACTCTATCAAAAGAAGATACGAATCAAAATGGAGAAAGGAATTCTGAGACGAAGCTCACCGGAAAGAAGGCTAGAAAAATAAGTAAGAAGAAAGCTAAGATAAAAAAGTTATAGAAGGTTCCAGAGGGAACTTCGCAGAAGGAAAATTTGCAAAATTGGGACTTCGCCGGGATATCAAAACTGCGTCACATGGAACTTCGCCATGGCAATGCAATATAATCGTTGGGAACAATATAATCGTTATACCGACGACCCGAATGGGTAGAAAGGAATATATGATCATAAAGTTTACCACCAGACCGTTGGGACCGCACTATAATGGACAGACCTGAGTTAATGAAGGCTTCTAAACTGTTTCAAGAGATCCGTTGCCAAGTTATCTATTTATCCCGTCGCGCCACGTAACAAGAACACTTTTTCTAACCGTGAATCTGAGCTCGTAGACTAGTTGAATTCACATAGTGATCATCGTGCTATTACCATTCATCTTGTTGCATTGAGCGGTTACTATTTGAACCCAAGATATTCAACCACGAGAGTGCATGTCAGACGAGCTTAGCGCTACAGAGAAAATTGTCAAAGAAGTTCTCATTGACCTAATGACTGAAAGAATAATGTATGAAAGAGAAATGTCTGCAAGTATTCAAGCATCATCGACGAGAGGAGTGAAAGCCTCTACGTCGACTGCTCATGGAGTTGGATCATCCCGACCATGAACAGAAAATATAACCAAACACAGAGATGACCTAGCCAATGCGAAGCTGATCCCATCCATATTTCCTGATTACATCCCGCCTCTAGCCGGCGCGGTGAGTCAAGATAGCGTGCTAATAGATTTTGAGTACTCCATGATTACTGCGTACCTCCTGAAGGGGATACACATAGTTCGCGTGCAACAGGACAAGATCACAGCGTTGAAGTTCAGTGACTTCAACCTCGGAGATAACAAGAACTACAATATGCTCACCCCATATAAATACCTGACCAAGACAAAGGGGAAGAACTCAAAGATAATCCCCCAACCGTGGACGATGAACCTTGCACAGTCCACCCTGCTAAATGCAATGAAAATCCCACACTTCGGAAGGCACCAAGAAGTGAACGCATGTGTCAAGCTATTACTTTCATATTACCATGGAGGTTACTTATGGATATACCATCGTATTACAGTCGATCTAAAGCTGATCCATAGGATCATAGGATCAAGTATGCAAGGACCTGACCCACAAGAGTTCTATCCAGGAAAAGCCACAGATCGCGCGCTAGCACAAAATATCAAGGATACATATGGCGATGTTGAAAAGGGAATGTGAGACTACAAGGTAGCCTCAATACAGAATGGATCAGTGCTCCTAGCCTGCCAACTAATATTTAGAAAGTTAGTAAGGAAGAACAGACTTACCCAGGTCACAGGATTTGTTTTTGACCTTGCAGGGAAGTGCGTGGAAGGCTTACAGATGAACTAGGTGAAGTACCTAGTTAATCAACTGGAACTAGACTTTCGAGAAGCATAGGATCAAGGCTACGAGTTTCACTTTAGCTAGCTCCTGATCCTCATCGCCTTTGTTGCCTGGGATATGTCGGAAGGTGTGACCTTCCTGGATATTGAACCATTTGAGTCGCTTGCTGCGAAGTTCACTACCCTTTGGTACTCGAGTGATATGAACCAATAGTGGCAGTCAAACGTTCTTTTTCACACATATTTCCTATAACTGAAGAGAGCCATCGAAGTTGAACCTCGCATGACTCTGAACACCCTACAGAGGTTTCGAACCCTGATGAAGTTCTGCACAGATCGACACTTCATCTACATAACATTGTGCACCGATGAACATAAGGAGCAGCTTCACTCATACTACAAGCTCAAGGAAGAAGACCTGGAGGAGATCAGTAAGGACTGGTCGACAGACCTCCTTATTCCTGCAGACCCTGCAGATATGTATGACCCTGAAAATTCAGAAACCATGTCAAAATAACATGATACGCTCGGACCTAGCAGAATGAAGAAGATCAAAGAGGTCCAATATTTAAGCAGTGCCTCAGGAAAAACTGCTTCAGTATCACCTGACTGAGGGGGTGATGATGAAGTAGAAGAACTAAATGGCAAAGGAGATGAATAGAATCCAGGCGAAGTAACACCGCCCATAGATGAGGTTGATCCCATGAAGAAGAGGAAGGTTTCTCCCCTGAAACCTTCTTCCCAGAATAAATCGAAAGCTGCCATGACCAAGATGAAGACCATGCTTACTGCCGATGATTTTCACTTCATCATCACATCTCTCAATAACGCTTCACTGGAAATCGTGGAAAAACAAGAAACCAAGCAAGAGGAAATGTACGATAGAATTGAGGTCGAACTCTGAGGGGTACAACATGCCCTTCAGTCCAGTCACGCAGTCTCCACTACGCCCCTGCCATCAGAAGAACTAGATTTGGGAGATGATCCAACCCAACTCCACTCAAGAAGAAACAGAACAAGACATCCAGGCCTTGAAGAATGTGCAAGGCATACTCGTAGGACAATGTAGAGTTGCAGAGTAGGAGAAGGTTTCTCTCCAGGTAAAGTTTGAAGAAGAGAAAGTACAGATGCAACAAGAAAAATAATAGTTGCTCGCAGAGCGACTCGAAGTGAAAGAAGCAGTCAACATAGCCCTCCGCTATGTGAAAGGTTTAGAGCCACAATCAGAAGACCGATTCATGCATCAAGTATAGAAGCTTGCAGAAGCTATCTAGAAGCTACAACAACGAATAACAAACTTAGAGCTCCGCATAGTTCCTAGCACCTTGTAGGATGTGAGGGACCAAAGAGAAGAAACTACTCGAAGCGCAGTTGATAGAATAAAGGCCCTTGTCATGGAATGTAAGAAAATCATTGATCGCAGTGCCCAGACCTATGAGCACCTCACTGAGAATCCAAAACTAAAGGCACTGGAGTCGCAGCTCCAAGAGGTGAAGTATCAAGCAGAAACAATACAGGAACAATTGAAGCCCCTATCAGCTATGGAAAGAATGGAGCAATCCCAAGAGTAGCGCACTGCCCATCAATAGGTCCACACTATCCATAGAAAATTCATGGAAGTGACTCAGAGGCTCCAACATGTATAGGATAAGGCTTACCAACTATTCACAGAGATTGAAGGTCGAGGAGTGGAACTGGAGCAAGTTGTCACTGCAGCTGGACAAAAACTAGAGGGACCTATCAACGAAGAATCCATACAAGAGTTCGTTGAATAAGAGGTCGTGGCACAACAACAAGTCGAAGCATCTCAAGGATTTTGAAGCAGAACTAGTCATATTAGAGTGACTCGGGATGAGTCACAGGTGAGTTTCGGGGGCTTGTTGGCCCTTGACCAAGTTTTGAGGATTCTTGGTCATGTTGACCTAATTTTGGGACTTTGACAGGCTCTCGAAGGCGGAGCGCAAGACGAAGCAGAGATCACAGGATATCGGCCTATTTTAGGGCCCTTTTTTGGATTTGGGATTATGTAACGTGTATGATAATGTCGGCCCATGGATTTACCCATGCTTAGGCCTGTTTTGTATGTATAAATAGATGTTAAGGTGATGTAGTGAGTATGAATGGCTAAGTGCTAGAGTTGGATCTGTGTGATCAAGAGTTGTAAGTGCTTTGTGCATATTGTGTGAGACTTGCAAGGCTAGTGCAAGTAACTGTAAGAGATTGTGTGAAGGCTTGGTGCTATACCCTAGTGAGAAGAAGGAGGATTTGGCGGAGTGCGCACAGATTTCTTGTCTTCTATGGAGTAGAACTTGATGCTATGTGCCTGTAAGAACTTGAAAAAATATAATAAAGAAGATAAGAGTTGGTGGACGTAGCCCCATAGTGGGGGTGAACCACGTACATGATGCGTTGCTATGCTTTGTGCGATGTATTGATGCGTTTATGTGTTTATTTGCTTAGTACTTTAATATAGATGAATGATATGTTGATTCTTAGTGCTTAATAATATGGATGGATGTTGGATCTGACTTATATACATGTGATTAGTGCTTGAATATTCTAGATCTGATCTATTTCGTCATGCTAAGTGTTGCTAGATGCTAGATCTAGTTGAATATTGTGATGCTCTGTAATTAGGGTTTTACTGTGCTATAACTGAGACTTAATATTGATGAATGTTAACTATTGAGTGCTCGGTTAAGTGTTAGAATCATAGATCTGTATCCCAGCTAAGTTTGCAGACATCTGAGTCTTGCAACCACCCCTGCCTCTACCTCGAGTGAGACTTCATCTGCTTCGCAAGTTTTGTCGAAAGGGCCGATAGTTAGGGTTTTTTTGGTGTGTTGTTGTAGCGTTGAACCATGGGTCTTCCCCTGTGCCAACAATTAATATATCAATATAAGGATAATATACACATAGGTTTTATGTATACACCCAAAACCCTAATGTATAGGATCACACCCCATAACTGTCCACATAATCATGATCAAAGTGAACCTCATCACCTCCCAAGTGCCCAAATTAATTGGTTGATGATGATTCTCCATGTTGGTTAACTCCCTTAATTGTCAAATACATGTGTCTGACAAGGTTTGTTTACCATATAAGTTTATATTCCAGCAATTGAGTCCAAAAAATGTCCTTATGTGTGGACACTATTAAATATGTAATTAAGGAATAAAATATGGATGTTTTAGTGGTAATTTTTATGGTCATCTTAATGGAATTTCTATGGACATATTTCATCATACTTTTTGATGTTGTAGATGATGTAAATGTGGTTGTTTTTAGGACATGAGATAGAACCATAGATTGTTTTAGTGGTATCACATATGGACATTTCTATGGAATTGTTTTTGGTCATAAACTAAAAGTGCCACTTTATCACCCAAAGGAAAAAAAGTGAAAAAAAATAAATTTGAAAATGCATTGTTTTGGTGGAAACTCGAGTTGTAATTTGGGTAGTATTTTATCTAAAATCGTATAGTGAAAGATATCATAAATTTTTTTAGGGGAATTATAGAATTGAAATAATGAAATTGGAGACAATATTTCTTAGGATTTCCTTCCATCATTCCAAGAATTCCAACTATTGGGAAAATTCTTCCTATCACTATGATTAGGATGTTTATATGGAAAATGAATTTGTTCCTATAGAAACTAAGGTGCAGGGTGTGATTCCTACTTATCCAAAAAGGAAAGGACCCCTTGAAAATCATTAACACTATTATCATGGGAAACAATATCTATTTCTGGCGTATCATCATTAATCAACTTAACAAAACCATCAATAGTTTGTTCCACTCCATGTAGCTTATTCAAATCACTTCCACTTGCAACATACAAATCCAAAAAATAATTAGAACCACCTCCATATATCAATTATGTCTCATCGTATCCAATACCTTCTCTAAATAGTCTCAGCTCAAGAATAATCGAAACATGAACATCATATCCACTCTTCCCAAGTCCACAACTAGTATATTCCATATTACTCAAAATTTGAAATCCAATACCTATAGTATGTTTATTAAAAATAGGATTAATTAGCATAGTAGTATCCAACATGGCATGATAATATGCCAACCATCAATATTACCCTTCTTACAATCATCAATTCTAGTAAGAATCATGAGCATCATCATAAGAACTACACTATCAAGAAAGGTTTATAATCATAACAACAATCCTCTCATTTCATTCAACAACATATTCATTATACTTCTTCCCAACACTTTGCAATATATTAACTTCAAGTTTAAGAACCTACTTACAATCCTACAAAATCCTAAATAATGTGTTTTTTCTCAACCATATGAAACATTAACATATCATAGTATTCCAAGTCCCAATAATCATTAAACAACTAAACATTATTTTTCTAGAGGGTAGCAAATTACTCATGAAAATCATCAACAAAGACCTACAAGAAACAAACCCCATTCTCCAACTAGGTGTTGGCTTCGTCCAACACAAAAATATTCTACTTGAGACCTTCATTCTCTATCTTCTTTAAAAATCGTAGTATGCAAGACAACAAATTCTTCATGAATTCAATCATGATATTTCTATAAAGAAACAACTTTATTCTCACAAATATCCTATAGTTTCTCCAAAATAATATCTTCATCTTAAGACACCCATATTCAAATAGGGTTTTAATATTTATAGAATAAAGTTAAACATGTCGATTGTTAGTTACCGTTCAATTCTCAACTAGGTCCAAAATAATTGTAAAATGTTCAATTGATATGCCTAAGCAAATATGGAAAAACAATAAATTGCCTTGGTCTTCTTTAAAAATATTGATGTGAAGGAGAACATAGCTCTAGGTAGTAGTTTTGCGATTTCAACTCTAGGGTTTTTTCTTTTCACTCTGATAGGGTTAATATATTCCTCTCATGTCGATGGATGGAGGAGGGAAAGAAACTCCCTCCTATAACTGATTTTTGACAAGTCATCAAAATGGATCCTTCGAACCTGCATCAAATCCATTTTACCACACTCATGGAGAAAGAAACACATATAGATACAGGAAGGGAAAGCAACCTAAAACTACTGATTAATATGCAACTCAAGTCTGCAAGAAAAAGACAAACAATAATTTTAGTTTCACAACAAGCTACCTATTGAAAGCGACTGAAAATATGAAATATGAAATAAAATTTTCCAGAATAGGAAGCTACAGACAATTTATACAAGACCACACCTTCATATGAAAATGCATGGGCATATGGCCCACTAAGAAATCCCTCATCTAGTGGATCAGAACAAACTGGAATCTCAAGGGTCAAATAGACCTCAAGTTGGGTTCCAAGGGCTTCTTCACCTTTAATTTTTCCAATCTAGAGGATAGAGATCGAGTCTTATAGAATGGTACTTATTGTTTCAACTCGAATGGGCTTCACTTCTGGCCTTGGACTGAATTCTTTAGCCCAAAAAAATAGGACTTCATTGTTTCCCTAGTTTGGACCTACCTTTACTCTTTATATAAGAGTTATAGGACAAATAAATTCTCGAAGGTATTGGAAATACTCTCGACAATTTTTTGAATACCTCGGAGATCACCAAATTAGGTCGTTACACATCCTACACTCGCATCTCTGTATACATGAATCTTACCAAGGACCTCTTGGACTCAATCAATCTATACTACCAAGACAATGAATGAGTACAAACTCTAGACTATGAACACATCCCTTTCCATTGTAGGTGTTGTCATGAGCATGGCCATATTTTTCACTGTTTCCCCCTAAACACCCAGATGCACACAACACAATCCCCCTCATGTGATGTAGAAGGATTTGAACAAGTTTCTACAAGGAAAAAATTTCGAATAAACCCTATTCCACCCAACCCTAGCAAGGACATAAAATCTAGTAACACCTTTGAATCTCTCTCCCAGGGCGAGGACGACAAGGAAATCAATTTGGAAACTAGAGATCAAACAGGGCCAAACCCCATAGAATATTATGACCCTGAAGACAAGGCCAAGTGCCAAAAAACTATGAACCAAGAGTCCTCCACTGCCATTGAGGGAGAATAAGATATGCATGAGGACACCACATAACATCTTGACTTGGATGACGACGAGGATATGGATCTTGGAGATCTTGACCTACATTTTATTGCAGTAGACTGTAATTGTCAATACCTGAGTTCCATATCTGAGAAATAGGTCCAAATTATGAAAGATGCCCTCATATGCAACCATATCCTCAAAGACTCAACATCCAAAGGTAATCCCCATGTCCCTTCTTTGGGAATTAAATATCACTCATACTTTGATTAATATAAAAAATCCATGGAGGAAAAAAAGAGAGGCGGAAGAAGTAATAAGTAGATTCTCTAATAAATAGGCAAGATTTTGGTCAATTTAGGTCGCGTTGTCTTGATGATGGAAAAATTCCCAACCAACTCCCCCGATATCTCATGAATATCATATCTTGGAATATACTAATCACTCCTCACTGATCCAAGAGTAGAACGAAGGCCAACAATTCAAAAAATTACATGAAATTTTTTTCATCAAGATTCTTCAAAACAAAATGACGCCCTAATGCACCCCATCTCTCTTGAGAAAGTAGAGAAAGAATTATTTGAAATTCTAAAAGGTAAATCACTAGGGCCTAATGGATTTACCTCATACTTCTTTCAATCTTGCTGGCCAATCATAAAACTAGATGCATGGGCTCTAGTGGAGTAATCTCGTCATTTTTCCAATGTCCTTCTAGTTATGAATTCCACCTTCCTAGACCTAATATGAAAAGAAAATAAAGTGGAAGAGACGAATAAATTTCGATCAATAGCTCTCTGCAACGCTATCTACAAGATAATCATGAAGGTCAATGCAAACTGTTTGGATGATCTCCTCCCTTTTCTCATCTCTCAAGAGAAAACTGGCTATGTAGAGGGATGCCAAATTCTAGATGGGATAATCCTTACCCATGAGGTAATTCACTCACTTAAATCCTCTAAATCCCTGAGATTGATAATAAAATTGGACATGTCAAAGGATCTTAATAAATTGAGTTGGAAGTATATCCAACATACTCTTCGGTCTTTTGGATTTTCCCCCTCATGGATCAAATGGGTGCTTTCGCTCACTTCATATGCCTTCTTCCCTATCCTTCTCAATGGTTCCCCTTCCTTTACCTTCTCCCCTTCCTGTGGAAATAGGAAGGGACAACCTCTCTCCCCTTCCTCTTTATCTTGATGGAAAAAGGTCTTGGTGGGGCTCTTAAAGCAGTTGTAGTACACAATTAAATTAAGGGCTTCAGAGTTCATGGTGATGGGTTACCCATATCTCACCAACAATTTGTATGTGAAATAATGCTAATGGCCTAGCCCATAAATAGGGAAGCCAAATCTATCCAACAGGTCCTCTGATATTTCATGAAGGAATTAGGTACCACCATAAATCTCTCAAAATATCAATTTTTTTCTTTAACACTACCCCTTCTATGTAGGCTCACATTTATAGGGTACTCTTCTTTTAACAGAGCTCCCTAGAATCCAAATATCTTGGTGCACCTCTCATCGACAATGGGATACACAATTCTTCATGGGAGGACCTTCTCTCTAGAATGAACAAGAAACTTTCCAACTATTCCTTCAAATTGATCAATACGATGGGACATCTAGCCTTACTCAAGTTTGTCCTTCAAGAAATTCCACTCTACTTGGTCTCCACCCTAGAAGCTCCTAAATATATCCTGAAAGTAGTTCAAAACCTCCAAATACATTTCCTATGGGGGGGGGAGCTGGAAAAGAAAATAAATGGGCTCTAGTTTCCTGGGATAATCTCTGCCTCCCTAATCTAAAGGGTGGCCTTTAACTTTGAGACCCATAAATACTCATCTCAATTCTTGGTTCCCAAACTTGGTGGCATTGGCTCACCTCTAAGGAAACTATATAGAATCACCTCTAGCACAAACATTATTGTCCCCACATAAAGCCACGTGATTTCATCATACTTGCAAGAAACACCTTGGGCTCTCTGATCTTGAACTCCACCTGGAATAACAAAGATCTCCTCCACAACCATTTTTTTGGGAAGTGGGTGATGGAACTAGTGCCCTCTTTTTGGATTACACTTGGCAACAACTTCCCCCCCTTCATTCCAATTTGGAGCTTCTCTCACTAACAGGTCACACGACAACCAATAACAAACTCTAACTCCACCAATATTGGATTCCTCCCAATACTGGAGACCTCTGGCTATATTGTATCCCCAAAGAGTAATGGAAACCCCTCTCCCCTCACTTGAATTGGGATGTATTCTCATTGCAGGACCTATCGAACATGAAAAATAAGGATTCAAAACGAGCAGGAAAAACTTCAATGGGAATATAAATCAATAGGATGCTTCACTCTCAAGGAATCTTACGACCTTTCAACATGCAACCATTTCCTCCCCACTTAAGGCCTTTGGATCAAAATTTGGACCCAAAAATTATCGCCAAAAGTCTCTTTCTTTCTCTGGTTTCTTTGCAAGGGAGAAATTATGACCTAGGATAACTTGATAAAACATGGATTCTTTGGCCTCGCTTTCTTCCATATGTTCTCACAAGATGAAGAAATGATGGAACAGATTTTAAACTCCTCTCTCTATCCCTCTACCCTCTGGGATAAAATTTATATTCTCTTTTTCACAACTGATAGTCAAAGAAATGGTCTACTCACAATGATAAAACACTGAAGATCCTCATCCTTTTCTAATCCAATTCTCAATTGGGCCTCACAAATCCTCTCTGGTTTTCTTCTATTGGAAGTTTGGAAGGAACACAATCGTCACATTTTCTAAAAGGAATCCATGGATATAGACTTTCTCTGTCTCAAGATAAAAAATGCATCAGAGAAACCACTTTGGCCACGCCTTGTTCTTCTCACGATTGGGATTGTTCTTCTTAGGAGCTTCACATTTTTCGTGATCTAGATATGCGCACCCTTCACACTATCACATAGGACAGTCATTTCGACGACTATTTCGACACTCTTGCGACGTTATGTCGTGGATATTGCGATGAATCTTGAGTCTCTCAAATGTCGTATCATAGAACATGGCAATTTCGACAAACTTGAAATATCCTCGCAAGCGCGACGACCATAGGGAACTTCTCACAATTGTGAAAAAAAAAGAAATATCATCGCCAATACGACGATATAGGCAAACAAAGTGAAACCAACATGTCGTCGCAATTGTGACGACCATTTTTTCGTGGTCTATATAGAAAATGCGTCGCAGGTGTTTTTACTGTCGGCGAAATTGCGATGACATCTTTTCTTGATTTATATAGAAAAATTTGTCGCAGGAATTTTTGTTGTCTTCGAAAGTGAGACGACATATTTTCTTTTTTATATAGTGAATTCATCGCAGGATTATTATTGTCATCGCAATTGAGACGACAAATTTTCTTGATTTATATAGTAAATTTGTCGATATATTATTTATTGTTGTTGAAATTGAGACAACATCTTTTCTTGTTTTATATAGAAAATTCATCACAGGAATATTATTGTTGTCGCAAGTGAGACGACATTTTTTCTTGATTTATATAGAAAATTTGTCGCAGGAATTTTTATTGTCGTCGAAATTGAGACGACACCTTTTCTTGTTTTATATAGCAAATTCGTCGCAGGAATTTTTATGGTCGTCAAAATTGAGATGGAAATTATTTATTTAAAAAAAAAAAAAATGGGCTAATTGTATGCTCTCAATATTGAAGGTATATATTCTCTTTATGTATATCTATGTGCATAAGTGTATTTATTACTAACATAATGTTTTACAAGACAATTCATGAACGCTACATTAACATGTCTTTTCTATAAGATCCTAAAATATTCATGCTCAAGTCTCAAAGGGAAATAAATGTACAATTCATGAATGCTACATTAACATGCATTTTCTATAAGATCCTAAAATATTCATCCTCCAGTACCAAAGGGAAATAAATGTAATGAACGTTCACTAAACTACTTCTCTCAACAAAGAACTATGATAATCCTCCAAAAACCCATATTTCCATATGCATTCAATATGTTGATTAAGTTGATTCCATAAAATTGGTAGCAAGTAGAATTAACATGGAGCTTTCCTATTTCTCATTGCATTGACTACACTTTAGGGCATTAACTTGGTGGTAGCTTGGACTTAACCATGAGGTTTTTGGTTTCTTATTTATCATTTCTTTGTTCAAGAGTTTATCATGTAATTACAATAATGATCTAAGGAAACCACCATTCTAGAATAAA
>JZKD02S2309458.1:0-28471 GCA_000966675.3 Picea glauca | reverse complement strand
GATGGCTGAAGAAAGGTGGTGGAAGGCACCTGGAAAGGTGGCGTTAACTTCCACCGAAACCAATACCGTATTTGGACTTCACTGGCCCGGAGAACCAAGAGTGGCTCGCTGGCCCGAAATAATTTACTCACAGGTTGGTAGGTAGAGGGCTCCTCAGGAATTAATGAGGGATGGGGGAAGTGAACCGCCTATCCGTAGGAGTCTGAGGCCTGACCACCGCGAGGGAAATCACGCCACACGCAACCTCGCAAGGGAAAATGCGTGAGGAAGAAGTGCGGAGGGGGAAGACGCGAGGGAAGGAGGAAGAACTCTGGAGATATGCAGAGTAAGTGATAGCAGAGAAGGGGGAGAGTAACCCTCATTCTCGGTCACTGGAAAACCGAGACGCAGTCTCGCAGCATCATGGTCTCAGCTCAAGGGTGGCTAGTGGTAAATCCTATCGGAATCCTTGAGCCTACGGTTGGGTGGAAACGAGCACCCCTCTAAGTAGTTGCATCAAATCCGGTGTTATTTCTAATAGGTGTTATTTGAAATTAATGCAATAATCGCATGTTCACTTTTATGTGCTTGTAAATAGTTCTGAATAGAAGTGTTTACCTAACGTTTGATTTGATAGAATGGATGCATGTGTATGCTTACATGCCATAGTTGTTTTCTTCACAAATGATTAAGTCTGGGACATGAGTTCGCTCCACCGAGAATTGTCTTATTTTCTTAGTTTCACGTAATATTCTGGGAAGGCCCCTTGAGAGTACTCTTTTTCAAGAATTACCCCATAAACCTTGTAACTGTGCTGACCCTTACTAGAGACTCGATTAAGATCGGGGATAATTGCTCGAGAATCGTCTGAGGGTTCATGCAATCCGGGTCTGGAACCCTTCTGCAAGAAAGAGTAGCTTTCTAAGGCCTCGGGGTCATGGGAGCCTGAAGCTCCGCGAGTTTGAACTTCGTGATTCAAGCTCAGAAGAGATCTGTTCATTTCGCGTATCGGGGATTCGTGAATTTGGAGTTGGAAGACCGAGCTCTTGGAGTCACGAAATCCTGAGTCACGAGATCGCGATGGGATCCTGGATCGTAGATCCCAGGGACCCATCGGAACTCTACAAGCCATCAATCTTAACCTTTACTTAGGCGGGAGCGTGAACTCGACTACTTCCCAAAAGTCCCGAAGACATCGGGACCGTCCATGTTGGAAGATAGGTGGCAGAGATCTGTCCATTTCACGTATCGGGGATTCGTGAATTTGGAGTTGGAAGACCGGGCTCTTGGAGTCACAAAATCCCGAGTCGCGAGATCACGATGGGATCCTGGACCGTAGATCTCAGGGACCCATCGGAACTCTATAAGTTGTCGATCTTAACCTTTACTTAGGCAGGAGCATGAACTCGACTACTTCCCAAAAGTCTTGAAGACATCGGGACCGTCCATGTTGGAAGAGAGGTGGCAGAGATCTGTCCATTTCACGTATCGAGGATTCGCGAGTTTGGAGGTGGAAGACCTGACTCTTGGAGTCACGAAGTCCCAAGTCGCGAGATCGCGATGTGATCTAGGTCGTTGATCAAAGAGGACGGGTGGCAGAGATCTGACCATTTCGTGTATCGAGGATTCGTGAGTTTGGAGGTGGAAGACCTGACTCTTGGAGTTGCGAAGTCCCAAGTCGCGAGATCGCGATGTGATCTGGGTCGTTGATCAAAGAGGACAAGTGGCAGAGATCTGACCATTTTGTGTATCGGGGATTCGCAAGTTTGGAGGTGGAAGACCTGACTCTTGGAGTCGCGAAGTCCCAAGTCACGAGATCGCGATGTGATCTGGGCCGTTGATCAAAGAGGACCATTTCACGTATCGAGGATTCGCGAGTTTGGAGGTGGAAGACCTGACTCTTGGAGTCAAAAAGTCCCGAGTCGCGAGATCACGATGTGATCTGGGTCGTTGGTCAAAGCAGAAGGACAACCGTGGGATCTGGCCTCTCGATACATCACGTATCGGGGATTCATGAGTTCGGAGGTTGAAAGGAGTCGTTTACAACTTCCTGAGTAGCGAAGTGCCGAGAGATGAGCACGAGAGAACACGTGGCGGAACTTCAAGGTGGGGCCCGTGTGATTGACAGGTGGACACGAGTCGCCTACAGAAGGGAATCAACGCTCCGTTGACTTCTCACGTCTCAGGGATTCGCGGGATAAGAGCATGAGAGCTCAACCCTTGGACTTGCGAAGTCGCGAGTAGCGAGAACATGAGAAGGAAAATAAATATCGCTTCTCGGGGGTTTGTGAAGGGAAGGTGCCAAGATTTGATGCTACAACTCGCGAAGTGGCGAGTTACGAGAAGTGCAACAAGAAGGTCAACCTTCGCTGACTTTCAAGTCTCGGAGGATCGCATAAGGAAGGAACGAGAGTTCAACCATTGAACTCACGAAGCGGTGAATAGCGAGAGGAGCTATCATTTAGCCTAGCCGTCGGTCACACGCAGAGGATGCTGACAGAAGGAAGCCATACCCTATCGAAATCTCGAGTATCGACGATTGGTGAAGAAAATTCAGGGGTCTTCGACTCTCGATTCGCGAGGTCGCGGGTTGTGAAAGGCGTCTGGTTTGTTTGGCCTGTGGTCCTAACCCATGATCACAGGGAGGTGAATAGGGAAGAACTAGCCTGCGCTAGGCCCCCGTAGGACTTCGAGGATTTTATCCCTTGAGGAAAAGAGAAAAAAATCTATTACACCGCAGGGAAATGTGACAAATTGGTATCAGAGCATGGTTACAACACTTGGCCTACTTGGGCTCATGAACGAGTTGCGTAGAAGCTTCGTTCGGAACACTCTTAAAAAGAGTAACCCCCCCTGTCTTAACCTTCCTAATCAAAAGACGAAGTTAAGAATGAAAAAACCCTATTGTGTGTGTATGCATGTGAAAATATGAACTATGTACCGGTTATAAATAAATATAAATATTGACTAACAACCAGCATTTTTCCTTTTGCACACAAGCGGAAGATCAACTGCGGGAAATTATCAACGCATAGTATGGTGACTCACCAAGAAGTGGGAGAATCCTCCCACAATAGAGACGAATAGTCTGATGAAAGGAGGGCGGCAGGGACCCCTCCAGATCTAGCCAAGACTGTGAGGAGTATCATGGTCGAATTACAAAGTTGCAAGGCTGACAATGAAAGGATGATGAAAGAACAAGAAAAGCAAACAGAAATTAACGCAGTTTTACTACAGAGTTTATCCAATCTACAAAGACAAATGCAGCATGAACCTGAAACTCAGAAACATGGTCATATCAGTGGCCACACTGAGAGGAGCACCTCGAAAAAGGTCCACCCCAGAGGTAAAGGACCAGTGCCGAGTGATTCCTCTGAGAAGGAAGCTGGCGATTCAGAAGGCTCTTCTAGCAGCAGAACCCGTTCCTATTCCTGAAAGAAACAGAAGAAGAAAAAGCCTTCCAAAGGTCAAAAATTCGAAGAATTCAGAAAGGCTAAACCACCCTCATTCGATGGTGAAATAAAGAAGGGAGGGGAAGTAGAGGCCTAGCTTCTTGGACTAAATACGTATTTCAGAGTCCATGACTTTTCAGAGAATATGAAGGCCCGAGTGGCCACCTTCAACTTGATCGGAAAGGCTTCCATTTGGTGGGAAGACCTTAAGAATATGAAAGGGATTCGCGAAGAGGAACTGCCTTGGGAACGGTTTGAGAAATACTTCCGAAAGAAGTATCTGTCGGAAAAATATTTTGATGAAAAGACTAAAGAGTTTTATGAACTCAAACTGAGACAAATTACTATAGAAGAATATGTCAACAAATTCCTCGATTTGTTGAGGTATGTACCCTATATCAAGGCGGAAAAGGAAAAGGTACAACGCTTCATCAGTGGACTACCTAAGGACTATCGGAATAGAATTGAATTTGATGAGCCAAATACTCTAGAAGACACTATTCGAAAGGCAACCTATTTTCATGAACAGTTTGGGCATCAAGCAGAACCTCGCGAAGGATGGAAACAGAAGAATAGTTCAAGATTTCAAAAAAGGGGAATTAAATCCCCAGGATTTAAGAACTACAAGAAGAACCCAAGAATGAACTTTCCAGCCCGGAGTATGCACCAGTAGAATTTTCCCTCCTTGAGCGTAAATAAGACTTCGGGACCCATATCAGTGAAGACTGATAACCCAAAGAGAGAACCTTTGAAATGTTGGGGTTGCAGAGAAGAACATCTCCTGAGAGACTGCCCACACCGACAACAGAATAGTTGGAGGATTTATAACATACAGGAAGCTACTACCATCAATGATGTGGCCAGGAGTGTGCCACAAATTTATGCAGCCTTGGATAATAACCAAGCCGACCACCAAGCTTCAGTAGTGGAAATAGAAGGTATGTTTTCCAACCATCTAGTGTATGTTTTAATTGACCCTGGTTCAAATTTGAGTTATATAGCCCCTAAAGCTGTTGACAAGTGTAAACTATAGCCACAAAAACATACCAATCCATGGTTGGTACAGTTAGCCACTGGCACCAAAAGGAGGATAGCAGAAGTCATACCAGCCTGCCAATTAATGTTGGGTGAATTCCCCACCCAAGCAACCCTTAACATATTACCCCTTGGATCATATGATCTGTTGATTGGTATAGATTGGCTAGATGCCCATAAAGCTATATTGGACTGTTACCATAAGACCTTAGAATGTGTAAGTAAGGAAGGGAAGAGGATAACCCTTCAAGGGATCCGAAAACCTGTCTCGGTGAGACAAATATCAGCTCTGCAAATGAGAAAGTATTGCCTAAAGGGATGTACCCTATATGCAATACAGGTGTTGAAAACAATCGAAGATGACAAACCAAACCCTGACGATCACCCTATCCTGAGAGAATACAGAGATGTGTTTCCGGAAGAGGTACCAGGTTTACCTCCGAGAAGGGACATAGACTTCTTGATAGAACGTGCACCGGGAGCGGTGCCGGTGTCTAGGACACCCTACCGGATGAGCACACCCGAGTTAGTTGAATTCAATATGCAATTAAAGGAAATGATGGATAAAGGCTATATTCGACCTAGCGTGTCTCCGTGGGGAGCACCAGTCTTGTTCGTGAAAAAGAAGGACGGTACCCTTAGACTGTGTATAGATTATAGACAACTCAATAAGGTAGCCATAAAGAACAAGTACCCCTTGCCCAGGATCGATGACCTGTTCGACCAATTGGGAGGTGTGTCTATTTTCTCAAAGATTGATTTGAGGTTGGGATACCATCAAGTCCGAATCAAGGGTGAAGACATCCATAAAATTGCCTTCCAAACGAGGTATGGTCACTATGAGTTTGTGGTGGTGCCATTTGGGTTGACCAATGCCCCTTCCACTTTTATGTGCTTGATGAACAATGTACTCAGCAAGTTCCTAGACAAATTTGTGCTTGTCTTTATTGACGATATATTAATTTACTCCAAGAACAAAAAAGAGCATGAAGAGCATCTTAGACTTGTGCTGCAAGTGCTAAGAGAACATCAACTCTATGCCAAATCCAGCAAATGTGAATTCTTCCAGAAGAAAATACATTAATTAGGCCATGTTCTCTCCAAAGAAGGAGTAGCAGTAGACCCCGACAAAATCAGGTCTATCATGGAATGGCCTACCCCAAAGGATGTTTCAGACATCGGATCCTTTATGGGATTAGCAAAGTACTATATGAGATATATAAAAGGATTCTCCAAGATTGGTTGTCCAATCACTGCCCTCCAGAAGAAGGGGACGAATATCATGTGGACACAGAAATGTGAAGAAAGATTTCAAACCCCAAAACATCTACTGACCCATGCACCCGTGTTGAAAATCGTCGATCCAAAAGATGATTTCCTCGTGTGCATAGATGCCTGTAAGGAAGGGCTCGGAGGATTCCTTATGCAGGGAGAAAGCGTGATCTGCTATGAATCCTGAAAATTGAATGAGCATGAAGTCAACTATGTGACCCATGATCTAGAATTGGCTGCCATAGTGCATGCCTTGAAAATGTGGAGGCATTACCTCCTGGGAAGAAAATTTGTACTTATGACAAATCACTGTGGATTGTGATACTTGTTTTATCAACCAAAGCTCAATGCTAGACAAGCTAGGTGGATGGCCCTACTTAGAGAGTTTGATTTCGAGATCAAACACATTAAAGGTAAGGAAAATAGGGTGGCTGATGCCCTTAGCAGAAGTATGAAAACAATTCACCTGGCAATGGTGATCACCTACGAGACAGATGTCAAGGAAAGAATCAGAAATGCACAAGAAATAGATCCCTTCGTCTGGACCGTGACCATGTACCTACAGTAAGAACCCACCAGAGTAAAATATGAAGGCTACCAGAAGACCGAAGGAGGTTTTCTCACTTACAAAAGCAGATTTTATATCCCAGATTGTGACGACTTGAAGAGGTTCATTATGGATGAACTACATAAAAGACCCTACTCGGGTCATCTAGGATACCAGAAAATGATCACTGCCACCAGGAAACAATTTTATTGGCATGGATTGAAGAAAGACATAGCCGAGTACCTAGCCAAATGCATAGAGTGCCAATAGGTTAAAGCAGAACATCGACACCCATCAGGATTATTGCAACCTTTACCAATCCCAGAATGGAAATGGGAAACCATCTCCATGGATTTCATCACTGGATTACCAACCTCAACCAAACAGAATGACGCCATTATGGTGGTGGTGGATAAATTGAGCAAGTCTACTCACTTCATCCCCGTCAAGTCAACTTGTAAGGCAATCGATATCGCCCGGGTATTCATGAAAGATATATTCAGATTGCCTGGTATGCCGAAAGAGATCGTGTCTGATAGAGACACGAAATTTACTTACAACTTTTGGAAATCACTGATGGTTGGTTTAGAGACCAAGTTGTTGTTTAGCACTGCCTATCACCCTCAAACCGACAGATAGACAGAAAGAGTGAATCAAATACTAGAAGATATGTTAAGGATGCATGTAATGCATCAACCCAAGAAGTGGGAAGACTACCTGCCACTGGTAGAATTTGCCTACAACAATGGCTACCAAACATCCTTGAAGATGAGTCCCTTCGAAGCCCTTTATGGTAGATCGTGTAACACTCTAGTCAACTGGAGTAATCCTGTAAACAGAATTTCTTTTGGACCTGACATGTTGAAAGAAACGGAATAACAGGTTACTCAGATAAAACAAAACTTGAAGGTCTCTCAGAATTGACAGAAAAGTTATGCCGACCAAAAGAGAACTCCAAGAGAGTTCAAAGCGAGAGATCATGTATATCTTAGAGTTAGGCCCAGGAAGAGTTCCCTGAAAATGGGAGCATTTGCCAAGTTGGCACCTCAGTATTGTGGACCCTTTGAGGTTCTAGATAGAGTGGGACCTGTAGCCTATAGGCTAGCACTTCCTCCCATAGTAAAAGCACATAATGTTTCCCATGTTTCAGTATTGAAGGAATATGTACATGATGCTAATCATATAATTGACTAGTCTGTGATCCAGGTGGAACCAGAGGGAGAATTTATACCAGAACCTCAGTGCATACTGGACAGAAAGGAAACCCCGCTCTGGAACCGAACCATTGCACAAGTCAAGGTGCAGTGGAGACATTTTGGCCCAGATGAGGCTACAAGGGAAATGGAGGATGCCATGAGACAGGCATATCCGATTTTGTTTACTTTTGTACATGCATGTCATGTTAATAGATAAGAACATCGAGGACGATGTTCCTTTAAGGGGGAGGGAATTGTAACACCCCGATTCCCCCAGTTTGTAAAAATAACTATACTGGCCAAGAATTGTGGCAAACTCAAAAATGTGAATGTGTGATGTGAATGGACCTTGCGAAAAAGGTCGATGAATGTAAATAATATTATGAATATATATATATATATTGCAGGACTACTGAGACGAGATATGCTGAAAAAAAAAAAGAGAGACCACGATGGTTGAAGAAAGGTGGTGGAAGGCACCTGGAAAGGTGGCATTAACTTCCACTGAAACCAATACCGTATTTGGACTTCACTGGCCCGGATAACCAAGAGCGGCTCGCTGGTCCAAAATAATTTACTCGTAGGTTGGTAGGTAGAGGGATCCTCGGGAATTAATGAGGGATGGGGGAAGTGAACCGCCCATCCATAGGAGTCTTGGGCCTGACCACCACGAGGGAAATCGTGCCACACGCGACCTCGAAAGGAAAAATGTGTGAGGAAGAAGCGCGGAGGGGGAAAACACAAGGGAAGGAGGAATAACTCTGGAGATATTCTGAGTAAGTGATAGCAGATAAGGGGGAGAGTAACCCTTGTTCTCGGTCACTGGCAAACCAAGACACAGTCTCGCAGCATCGTGGTCTCAGCTCGGGGGTGGCTAGTGGTAAATCCTATTGAAATCGTTGAGCCTACGATTGGGTGGAAATGAGCACCCCTCTCAACAGTTGCATCAACTCTAGTGTTATTTCTAATAAGTGTTATTTGAAATTAATGCAATAATCGCATGTTCAGTTTTATGTGCTTGAAAATAGTTCTGAATAGAAGTGTTTACCTAACGTTTGATTTGATAGAATGGATGCATGTGTATGCTTACATGCCGTAGTTGTTTTCTGCACAAATGATTAAGTCTGGGACATGAGTTCGCTCCACCAAGAATCGTCTTATTTGCTTAGTTTCTCGTAATATTCTGGGAAGGCCCCTTGAGAGTACTATTTTCCGAGAATTACCCCATAAACCTTGTAACCGTGCTAACCCTTACCAGAGACTCAATTAAGATCGAGGATAATTGCCTGAGAACTGTCTGAGGGTTCATGCAATCTGGATCTGGAACCCTTATGCAAGAAAGAGTAGCTTTCTAAGGCCTCGGGGTCATGGGAGCCTGAATCTCCAAGAGTTTGAACTTCGTGATTCAGGCTCAGAAGAGATATGTCCATTTCGCGTATCAGGGATTCGTGAATTTGGAGTTGGAAGACCGGGCTCTTGGAGTCACGAAATGCCAAGTCGCGAGATCGCGATGGGATCCTGGACCGTAGATCCTAGGGACCCATCAGAACTCTATAGGCCGTCAATCTTAACCTTTACTTAGGTGAGAGAATGAACTCAACTACTTCCCAAAAGTCTCGAAGACATCAGGACCGTCCATGTTGGAACACAGGTGGCAAAGATCTCTCCATTTCGCGTATCGAGGATTCGTGAGTTTGGAGGTGGAAGACATGACTCTTGGAGTCACGAAGTCCTGAGTCGCGAGATCACGATGTGATCTGGACCGTTGATCAAAGAGGACAGGTGGCAAAGATCTGACCATTTCACGTATCAGGGATTCGCGAGTTTCGAGGTGGAAGACCTTACTCTTGGAGTCACAAAGTCTCGAGTCGCGAGATCGCGATGTGATCTGGGTCATTGATCAAAGAGGACAGGTGGTAGAGATCTGACCATTTCACGTATCAGGGATTCGCAAGTTTGGAGGTGGAAGACCCGACTCTTGGAGTCACAAAGTCCAGAGTCGCGAGATCGCAATGTGATCTGGGTCGTTGATCAAAGAGGACAGGTGGTAGAGATCTGACCATTTCACATATCAGGGATTCACGAGTTTGGAGGTGGAAGACCTGACTCTTGGAGTCACGAAGTCCCGAGTTGCGAGATCGCGATGTGATCTGGGCCGTTCATCAAAGAGGAAGGACAACCGTGGGATCTGGCGTCTTGATACATCGCGTATCGGGGGTTCGTGAGTTTGGAGATTGAAAGGAGTCGTTTATGACTTCCCAAGTAGCGAAGTGCCGAGAGCCGAGAATGAGAGAACACATGGCAAAACTTCAAGGTGGGGCCCGCATGATTGACTGGTGGACACGATTTGCCTGGAGAATGGAGTCAATGCTCCGTTGAATTCTCACGTCTCGGGGATTCGTGGGATAAGAGCATGAGAGCTCAACCCTTGGACTTGCGAAGTCGCGAGTAGCGAGAATGCAAGAAGGAAAATAAATATCGCTTCTTGGGGGTTCATGAAGGGAAGGTGCCAAGATTTGACACTACAACTCGCGAAGTGGCAAGTTGCGAGAAGTGCGACAAGAAGGTCAACCTTCGCTGACTTTCAAGTCTCGGAGGATCGCATAAGGAAGGAACGGGAGTTCAACTGTTGAACTCACGAAGCAAAGAATAGCGAGAGGAGATAGCATTTAGCCTAGCCGACGGTCATGTGCAGAGGATGCTGACAAAAGGAAGACATACCCTATCGGAATCTCGGGTATCAGTAATTGGTGAAGAAAATTCGGGGGTCTTCGACTCCCGACTTGCGAGGTAGCGGGTTGTGAAAGGCGCCTGGTTTGTTTGGCCTGTGGTCCTAAACCATGATCACAGGGAGGTAAACAGGGAAGAACTAGCCTACGCTAGGCCCCCGTAGGACTTTAGGGATTCTGTCCCTTGAGGAAAAGCGAAAAAAATATATTACGTCGCAGGGAAATGTGACAAATTCTACAGTTTGACTGTGGCAAGCCAAAAAAACATTGTTTAGGACCCCAAAATGACCCTGGAAATACAAAAATATGTACTAACATGAAAACTTCCAAAATGAGCTAGTTAGATTAGGTGGGCGGCCACCAATATTCACTTGGAAGTTGTGTAGGGCTTCAAACATCCCTGAAAGTGTATAACCCACAATTACAAATAATTACAGAAGAACGTGATGAACTAAAACTGTCAAAAGGAGCCAGTTGGAATAGGTGGGTGGCCACCAATATCCACTTGGATCAGTTCTCCCCCCTTAGGAAGCAATGGTCTCCATTGCATTGAGTTCCCCCATCATGTGAGGAAAATTCTGTTGAATTTGGCCTTGGGTAAGCCATTTTCCTTCATGCGGTATTTGCCCTACTTTGCTAGCCCGATAAAGTTGGATCTGTTGCTAGTGAGTGCCCTTGACCTATGTGTCCACTATTTGATTAGTGGATTCCTATTCCATGCAGTCAGGGTTGAGCTTTGTTGGTTTCAATTGTTCTGCGATCTCTGAGGTGTCCAATAATGGTGGAAAATATGGTCGAGGGAGATCCACATTGAAGATTGGGTGCAATCCAAGGAACGGGGTAGTGTTGAGCTCAAAAGCATTGTCTCCCATAGCCTTGGTGATAGTGTAAGGTCGATAGCGAAGTGGACAGAGCTTCTGATGGGGCTTTGTAAGGATTTCTTTCTGCAAATGTAACCATACCTTGTCTCCCTTCTGAAACTTGTTCGGTACCCGATGTTGATCATGGTGTTGCTTGTACTCAGCATTTGCTTTTTGCAAAATCTCATGGACCTATTGGCAGATGTGTTGAATCCACTCAATGAATTTGATGGCTTTGTTGGCCTCAGATTGAACATGGGAAGATTATGTTTGTGTGGTTGCAAGCGGTAGTGAAACATCAATGGGACCCAAGGGTTGGAATCCCAACCCCACCTAAAATGGGATATGGTCAGTGGAGCTATGGAGAGCCATGTTGTAGTTGTTTGAATATAGGGAAAAATCTCATCCCATGTACGCAAATGCTTAGAGTTATACATGTGTAGGATGTGCACAATCATCTGATGTGACCTCTATCTGGCCATCGGTTTGAGGGTGGAAGGCAATGGATTTAGTGAGCTTGGTGTCCAACAGTGACCAAAGACTCGACCAAAATGTGCTAAGGAACCTAGTGTCCCGATCGAAGATGATGGTATGTGGTATCCCAAAATAGACCCACACTCGTTCAAAGAAGAGCTTGGCAGTATATGTCGCTGTGATGCTCTTCTTGCAGGCTGTGAAAATGGCCATCTTTGAAAATCAATCAACCACCACAAATACACAATCATTGCCTTGCTTGGTGGAAGGAAGGCCAGACATGTAATCCATCGAGATGGATTCCCAAGGCCTCTCGGGAGTAGGAAGAGTGGTGTATAAACCTTGCTTCTTGATGGTTGACTTGGAAATGGCACAAGAAGTGTAAGATATGATATACTTGATAATGTTTTGTCGAAGTTTTTTCCAATAAAAATGTTTCTGTAGAACAACCACAATTTTATCCATACCAAAATGTCCTACCATCTGATTGTAGTGAGCCTCCTAAATAAGCTTTGCACTCTCACTTGCAGGAACACAGAGGTGGCCCAGATGGATTAATAATCTGTCCTGAATGTGAAAATCAGTGACATTCGCTCCTGTACCCAAGATTTGATAGGTCGCGGAGAAGTATGAATCATGTTGATAAATTTGGGGCCACTCAGATGCCTCATGCCCACAGGAATGGAGCATGGTGGTGAGTGTAGTCACGGAAAGTTGACTAAGGTAGTCAACAACACAATTTGTGCTCCATGTCTTATACTTGATGTTGAGATGGAAATGTTACAGGTATGTGGACCACTTATGATGGCAATTGTTCTGCAACTTCCCCTATGTCTGTATGAACTGCAAAGGCTTGTGATTAGTGTGGATGATTGTCTCCTTTCCCAGAATGAAAATTTTCCATTGACAACATGCTTGTACACTAGAATACATTTTATTTCATAGGTGGGGTATTTTGGACAATATCTTAGATTGTCTCAATATGGTATGCTATTGTATGATCGTTTTGAGTGAGGATTGCGCCTACAACATAATCAGATGCATCAGTCTCAATCTCGAACGATTGTTGCAAATCGGGTAAGGAGAGTACTGGAGTTGAGCACAAGCGATGCTTCAGATCATCAAATGCTCGTTGTTGTGCCTTTCCCCACTCGAAATTTTTCTTGTCACCGCCCTTAGTCACTTGGATGAGGGCCCATGAAATATGGGAGAATCCCAACATGAACCGTCAGTAGAAGTTAGCAAGTCCCAAGAAACTCTAAAGCTCGTTTAATGTGGTCGGGGCTGGCCAGTTACAAATGACTTGGATCTTAGTTGGATCCACATGTACCCCATGTTCATCAACAATATAGACCAAGTATTGGACCTTGTTCATGCCAAAGGAGAATTTTTCCAAGTTGGCATATAGCTTGTGTTGTCGTAAGGTGCTCAAAACCTGTTGAATATGTTGCATGTGATCCTCCCAAGTTTTGTTGAAGATGAGGATGTCAGCCAGATATACCACCACAAAAAGATTTGGTGAAGGGTCTTAATACATCATCCATCAATCTCATGAAAGTTGTTGGTGCATTTGTGAGGCCAAAGGGCATGACCAACCATTCAAAGAGACCTTATTTAGATTTTAAAGTTGTCTTCCATACATCAGTCGGTTGGATGGGAACCTAGTGGTAGCCAGACTTTAGGTCAATCTTACTGAAGAACTTGGCCCCCTTGATTTGGTTAAGAAGGTCATCAATTCAAGGAATTAGGTATCGGTTCTTGACTATGATTTTGTTTAATTCTCTGTAATCAATGCAGAGACACCATGTCTCGTATTTATTCTACACCAGTACAATCGGGATTCCACAAGGGGAGGAGTTGGGTTTGATGTGCCCCTTTTGAAGTAGCTCTTGGATCTGATGCTTGATTTCATCATTTTCCATCAGCGAGTGATGATGAACTGGTTCATTAGGCAAAGGTGCACAAGGGGTTGGATCAATTGGTTGCTTGACTTGGCAGTGCATCGGTACCCCGGTGAGTGAGGAGAAGATGCCTTTATACTCTTCCATGATTCTATCCACGTGCTTCTGCTACAAAGAGAGGAAAATTGTAGAGGTCACAGATATGGTGACGACCTTCTACTTACTTTAAGCATGGATCACAAAGAAGACAAACTTCCTGGTATGTGAAATGACCTTACTACATTGCTTACCAGATATTAAAGAAATAGTGGTAGGCAACGCTACCTCTGGTATCTTGTACAATTGTCTACCCAAAGTAATAATAACATTGTGGGCTCTAGACTCATACATATCATGTTGCTTCCAAAAATATGGTTGTCCTAAAATAACATCACAAATTTCAAGAGGAGAAATATCACACAATACCTCATCTTTGACGGGCTTGATGTCATAGGGAAGATGACATTGTTGGGTGACGCAGAGATCTCTTCATTGGCGAAGCCAGTTGATGGTGTAGGGTTGTGAGTGCAATGTCATCGAAAAGTCCAGCTGCTTGATGACCTCTATTGAGATCATGTTCTTATGATTGCCGCTATCAACAATGAAATGAAGCGGAGCCCCCTTTACCCACATTTGTCAGTGAAAGAGGCGTTCCCCTTCCTCTGGTTCTTCTGGTTCGCTTGGTTGGACTTTGGTGGTAGCAACAGCGACATTAGGCTCAACATCGATAATCCAGTTCCCTCCTTTTGGATTTTATTCAGAGTCAAAATCTACCTTTGACTCAGAAGCTTTCATCTCGACCACCAGTGACTACTTGGAGCGACATTCTTCGGTGTTGTGCCAAAGGATTTTATGGTATTCACACCACTTTCCCATGTCCTTCTTCGATTCTCATTACCCTTCTTGTGTTGTGGCTTGGACTGGTTGTCCTAAGAGTGGTCATGTTTGTTATGTCCCTTGTTTTTTGGGTTCGGGCCGCCTTTTTCTTGCTTTGGCTGTGAGGAGTTTGCAGATCCAAACTCTCACCTCTTCTGCTTAAATTTCTGCTCAATCTTGATAGCATATCTATAATTCGTACCCAATGATGCGATGTCCAGAAACTCCATTTCTGTTTGAATGTATATATGCATACAACCACGGCATTTGAGCACCGGATGTCATTCAGATTCTTTGATACCCAATTTGGTGCGTAGGGTATGGAAAATATTGGTTAAATCTGGTACTGTCTAGTTTCTTTCCTGACGCGGGGTGGTCCATCTTGTGTACTGGTCCTCATAGGTTCCAACAAGGTAGTATTTTTCTTTAATGGAATCCCTGAAGGAATCCCATGTAGGGGAGACCAAAAATATTACAGATTCCTCTATGGCCCTTTGCTCAGAGTAAGTATCCCACCATTCCTTAACATGGGGGACAACCTTGAGAAGTGAAAAAGTAATATTTCCCCTATCGGAAAATTGTGGACTGAAAAATACCCTTCGAGCAGATTCATCCATTTATCTACAACATCAACATCTATCAGTTCTTTAAATAATGGAATATCAAAATTTACTTGTACCTTGAAGGGGGTTGCATGGCCACTTGATGAAGATGCATCTCCTATGCAAAGCCGTCGAAGGATCTATGCAAAGTTGTCCATCATTTCCTTTCTTTGTCGCACAAGGGCTTCCTCGAGCAACAATTTAACAAGATCTCCTACTCCATCATCTTTCTTCTCACCCCCCATGAGTTGTTTTCGGGCTCAATGCGACTGATCTTGCAAAGGCTCAACTAGTTCTAGTCCCAACTTCTTGTACCTAGATCTTGTTGGGTACATGCACGAAGAAAAATAAATGAAGAGTAGAACGCTTTGATACCACTGATCCAGATTTATGAGAAGAACAAAATAAATAACAGACTGAATACAAAACATAGAGATACGGAGAACAACAACATATATCAAGTGAACAATAACTTCTATTGAATAAATAAACTAGGTTGAAACTGTAAAACTGCAGAACTGAAAACAACTTGCTCGAATGGTGGTAGTTATCTCTAAGAAGAGATGTGGCTTCTACACACATTCGTATGAATAGAATGATTAAAATGAGGCTCCAAAGGCCTTTTTAACATTACTCATGAATGCCAAAACCCTAGACATCCAAAAACCTAACCCTAGGAGATGAAATGCCAAAAGTTATGTGGGCCCCGATGGGTAAGTTGGTACCTCAATTTCTTGGGGTCTTAACTTTTTCATACGACCTCCGTTTTAGGCATGTGATAGATCATCGAAAAGGTATTTTCGAGAAATACACATTATGTTGTCAAACTCTAACTCTGTTGACTCCATCTACAATTTGATTGTGGAAATCCAAAAAAACACTATTTAGGGCCCCAAAACAGCGCTGGAAATACAGAAAGATGTACTAACATGAAAACTTCCAAAATAAGCCAATTGAATTAGGTGGGCGGCCATTAATATCCACTTGGAATCTATCTAGGGATTCAAAGAGCCCTAAAAGTGTAGAACCCACAATTACAAAGAATTACAAAAGAACATGTTGAACTAAAACTGTTAAAAGGAGTCGGTTGGAATAGGTGGGTGGCCATCAGTATCCACCTGGATCATGTTTGGACCTTCATAAGGGCTTGAAGCCCAAGGATGGATGTTGAGACCCAGGGCTTGGGGAATGAAAGTGATGACCATATGGTGTGATACAAGAAGAGGTCGTTTCCTTTGGAGGCACTTTGGCAGGACTGGGNGGGGGGGGGGGGATTCTTCCCTCCATGCATCAGGACACTACCCTTTGGAGGCTGAGACATCATCCTTGTAGTCCAGGACGACAAGGTTCCTTGAAGATGATGGTAGCACGTGTGGACAAAGATTGAGGTCTTTAGAGGTCTAACGTCATGTTCTTGCAGCCTAACGTCCCCTTGAGGAGACATAGCATCCCCTTGAGGAGACATAACGTCACCCTAGAAGGGATGACATCACCTTGTTTAAGGTTATTTTATGTAAATTTATTTAATTTTTAAATGAAGGGAAAAATTGTTGAGGTCGACCCTATATTTTAAAATAAATTTAATTTTAGGCCAGATTTTGGTATAAATACACAAAAAAGACATTCATTTTCATGATAACTCACCTCTCAGAAGAGCAAGTCTGAAATTGGAGCCCTTTTTGGGTACTTGGCTGAATTTTTGAATCACACTTGGTTGGAGACTTGTTTGGATGCATTTTTGGATCATTTCTTGGTGGAATTTTGGAAAATCTAGGGTTTTATGCTTGATTATTCTTGGTGAAGTAAATCTGCAATTTTCATTTCATGATAAATGTTTATGGTATGTTTACTTGTTCATATTTAAGATTACGAAATTGCTTGCTTGAAAACCCTAGGAGTAAGAAACATAAGATGCTTCTTTCTTGATCTTTGTTTTGCTAATTTTTCCTAAGAAGATCTTGTCTAGACAAACTTCTAGAGCCCTAAAGTGTTGGCACTTTAGAAGTTTTGTCTAGTTCTAATTGCATTAAATATATTTCAAGAGTTTAAGGATGGGAGAAATCACTAGGGCCTAGAAGTGCCTACACCCTAGTTGAATCTTCTCTTTGGGGCTTGATGCTTGAGAACTTAAGGTGCTACTTCTCAAGCTTCCACCTTGTTATCTCTTAGACAAGTACAATCATTGTTATTTCTCCAAGTTATTGTGTCAATAAAATTGACTCCATAAGCCCTAAAAGGCACTAGTTCTTGCTTCTCTCTTGTTGAAGGATTGATCAAACACTCAAACACTTTTCTCTCAATATTTTACTAACTAATACTAACACTAACTTAGCATAAAATGATGACTTAATCGTTGTTGTTATAAACGTTTGCTACAACCATCTAAAAGAAACAAATTTTCTTCATAATTCATATTATTTGCTATCTAATCACTTCAGAATTTGTTCATGACAAGATATTATCATTCTATACATTAAATGTTATATTTTCACTATCTTTTTGAGCATTTCTGAAGAATATTTCTTGCAGTTGTTATACATTACTAATTGTTGTTGTAAACTTGTCCATTGCTGCAGTTTTATATCAGCTAGCATATGTTTCACCAGTTTATTGTCTTATTGAAGCATTAATATCATTATGTACTTGAAATTGCCATATATATGCTTGTTTTATTGTTCTAGGTTGGTACACTTCATCTTCTACACTTGCTTCATCCCTTTGAGACATAAATTTGTGATATCTTTGACTTAAGTGACTAGTGAGAGAGAGGTTAATCTTTACATAGTTGTTTCATTTCACCCGCCCTTTAGGCCACTAGGGATGTCTCCCTTTGGGTAGTTTTATTTTACTCCTAAACATAAAGGGGTTTCCTGTTAAGGTGACAGTGATAGGTCACCCCCTTGTTACGCTAATCTTGTTTCACTTGCCTTGGTCTTTGGTAAAGTATAGACTGTGCAAGGTCCCTTGACCCAAATTTGTTTTACCAAAAACATAATGAGAATAAGAGAAATGAAGAATAAATTCCTATCCCACGGATTAGCCTGGGCCTTGACATGCCCCATCAAAAAATCCCCATGCCACAAATTTGTTGATCACGATTTCATTGATCACCCTGGGTTGTTTCATCTTCGGAACAAGGTTGTAGCAACTTAGAAGAGAGATTTCTTGTTGTGACACCTTGACTGTAGGGTGTCCCTTATCCTCGAATAGACTAGCATTTTTGGCCAACGATATTCCCCTTACAACAAAAATGGGAAACACCCTTAATGATTTCAGATTGGGGCGAGAGAAAAACACATGAAAGCAATAAAAAATGGACACAGTGTCCCATAAATGAACTAGTCCTAGCTATCTCTCAAACTCCAACCAAACTTCTTGAGAAAAAGAGTAATCCAAAAATATATGCATGTTRGAATCATCATGCTTCTTGCATAAATAACACAATCCTAGGCCATGTTTATTCYGCAACTRAAGTTTBTCCCAGGTCAACACTTTCCCTTTTAACACTAGATAGAAAAATAAARTGCCATTCAAGGGTCCCCTTATTTTCCACAGTTTTTTGAACCACCAACAATTTGTATTTTCACCCAGATCCTGCATAGCYAAATAGTCGAGCTTTTCYGAATACATAYCCCTTGCACTATTTTAAGACCAAAAAAATGTGTCCTCTAAATTTTTCAAGTGGACATGGGCCTTGAGCAGTTCAGATATGAAGATAGTCCATTGTTTATTCCACCTTAAATCTAGAGAAAGATATGCAACAAAGAGCCACCCATGTGTCTAGATAGTCTTGCATGCCACATCACCGATTATATTTAGTGTACAACATCCAAGATCCTAGAGTTGTGACACAAGACCTTTGGGTAGAAAGATATTGTCATCACATCCTAAAATTTCATCCATCCCGATCCTGACCAATTCTCCTATACCAACCTTCTAGGCCAAGAAGTTCCCAATAATAGGAAAGGCAAGCATGAGAGTCCACCATTGATTAGATATATTTTGAGTAATTTTTCATCTTCTTCTTATCCAATCCAATACAATATCCAGGGAAATATACTTGTCAATCAAAGTCCTTCTCCAAAGACTATCTCTAGTCAAAAAGACCCAGAGATATTTTGTTTCCAGGGCCTTTCAAAAAATCCATGAGTCCTTTAAACCCCAATCCCCACAACTTTTGGGCTTTGATAAGGTTTTACAATTTCCCAAGTGAGATCCCAAATACTCAGCAATTCCCTTCCATTAATAATTAAAACAAACTTTCCTGATATAATTAAGAATTCCTTTCAGGATAAGAGTCAGAAGGTGCCAATACACTGGTATGGCCTCAATCATAAATTTAATCAAAATCAGTAGTCCACCTCGAGGCATTCGATGATTACACCAAAAATTGATTTTACTCTCAATTCTCATCAAAATCCATTTCCAATCAGAGATATTGTAATGATTGGATATAAGAGAGAACCCATGATATTTAATCCAATCCCATAATTCAGTTGAGGTGAAGTTTAAAAAACCAGAAATATTATGTCTAATACCTTCATCCACTTCAGGAAAGTAAATGGCCAATTTAGTGTTTGTTATCATCATTCTTGTTGCATCACAACACATCTCCAAAATCTCCTTTAAAACTCAACCTTTAGATGCTACACAAAGAAACAAAATCAACATGTCATTCACAAATAACAATTGAGTAAATAGTTCATTTCTACCTAGCTTTATCCCTTGCAGTTTGTTGACTCTTTTAGATTCCCCAATGGCCTTACTGAGCCCATCACCTATCAATAAGAAGAGATGTGGGGAAAGAGGACAACCTTGGCATAACGCCCAAGCATAATTGAAGAATGGTGACCTCTATCCATTTGTGAGAACTTGATCCAGATGGATATCGGTGGTCACCCACCTTTTCCAACTGGCTCAAAACAGTTTTTTGGCAATTTTGGTAATTTACTATTTTTAGCAGTTTTCACTTCCGGAACCATTTTGAGGCCCTGAACGATGTTTTTTTGGAAAACATGTTTGCAATATGAGAGTTCCTTCGATATTTCACCTAAAATGAATCTCCTTGATGATACCTTTCCAATGGGCTATCATACACCTAAAATGGAGATCATATGCAAAAGTTACGACCCCTGGAAGTTGATGTACTAACTTACCCAAACGGGGCCCACATGACTTTTGGTGCTTCATCTCCTAGGGTTAGGGTTTTGGATGTCTAGGGTTTTTAACATTACTGCTTATTGTAAAAAGGCCTTCATAGCCTCATTGTAATGATCTTCTTGCGAATGCACACAGCCGTCACATCTCTTCTCAGAGATAAGCCGCCACCATTCCAACAAGCTTGTTTCCGCTGCATTTTACAGTTTCAACTTATTTTGTTATTGAATAGAAAACTAGTTTTATTGTATCTCTATTATTTTGTGTTAAGCAACTGTTAATAATCTGTATTCATTTCATTCTGCTCATAAAATCTGGATCAGAACTACAAAGGAAACAATAGTCACACAACACATTATCCATTTCACCAAAGGTAATTCGAACCCAATATGAAGAAGCAATAATCTGAGATAAAGCCATGAAACACAATCATAAGTTTTGAAGAGGTCAATCTTTATGATCGAGACGAGGTGATTTTGTGTTTTAATTGTATACAAACCCTCATGAGCTGACCCTATGGCTTCATGGATGAGTCAACCTTTTAAGAACCTGAATTGTTTAGAGGAAATTACATTAGATAAAAGAGGTTTAAGCCTGACTGCAATTACCTTTGATATGATTTTATAAAGGCAGTGGCATAATGCTATCGGGTAGAAATCATAAAAGGTATTAGGAAAATACAATTTGGGTATCACTTCTATGAACGTTGAATTGATTTTACTTGGCATTTTACCTATTTGACGTATTTTTTCCACAACCCGATGTAGATCATCCCCACTAATATCAAAAAAGTATTCAAATAATTCTCTTGTCTAGTTGTTTGAACCAAGGCTCTTGTCCCTTTTAAATGAGGATATGATGGCCAATAGTTCAAGTTTAGTGAACCCCCTATACAGTTCACGATTTTATTCTTCATCAATCAATCTAGGAAAATATGAAATAAAATTAAGATCTCCCCCATGTTCACTTGTTTTGGTTCCTTGAACAACTTTGGAAAATTATCCATTCCTAGTGTTGCCAAAATTGAGAAAACTTATACCTTGTTTCCAATGGAATCATTTAGTTCCCAAATGGTGTTATGACTACTCCGATGATTGGAAAAAAATTGAAAATATTTTTTGTTTTGATCCCCCACTATGACCCAAAGTGCCCTGCTCTTGAGCTATCAAGTTTTCTATTGATCAAATAGTATTTTTGTTTGAGAAGATTCTATGGAATGACACTTTTCTAGAATCAAGGAGGCGAACATGTGTCCCATATTCTTCACATAGAAATGCTCAAGTTCCTGCTCAACATCCCAAAGATCCCGTTCTTTTTGTTTTCTCCTAGCCCTAGCTCGGGATGAGACTTTCTCTTTTATCAATTGAATGAAACAACAAATTGAACACTAGCAGGTGCCTCAACATCCTCTTGAAAATGATTCCAATTTTCATGTATTAAATTTTGAAACTCTTCATTTTCAAACCACATAGGGTTGTATTTAAAAGGCATCTCGAGCTTCCCTAATGCCTTGTCAAATTCCAGAAAGATAGGAAAGTGATCGGAACAACAAACCTTTCCAACCCATGATCAATGGAGCCCACAATTATAAATCAAAGCATGATCCATTAGAAACTGATCCAAAATCTTCGATACCCCTTCTACTCCTCGATTGTTACACCATGTCAGACAAATCTAAATAGTCTCAACATCGACTCAACTGGCCAATTCCATTTTATCAATGAAATCACTCACCAACCTTTCCTCTTGAGAAGATAATCCCCAAATCTCCTCTTTGTTGAGTGTTATGTTAAGGTCCCCACCAACAATGATATTATCAAAACTGATACACTTGAGGGAAAATAGTCGATTCCAGAAGACCTTCTTCCCCTCATATGGCCCATATAGATTGAGAAGAAGGAACGATTGATTTAATTCCTTGCTTAAAATTTTTGTACATAGACCTAACAAAATAAAAAATAAATTTGTAAGTGAGCAACTCAATGAAATCCACATAATGATGCTTGTAGAATGTCCAATCGAATCCAGATCTTGGAATACCCAAGTAGGAAATAGTTCCACCAAACCATCAATAAGAGTGTTGCATGAACCCATTATTTTTTGTATAAACACAATATACGGTCTATCCATATCAACAAAACTCTTTAGGGAAAAAAAATTAGCCTGTCCCCCTAGGCCTCTCATATTTACCAACATGATTTTCATGAGGTACCCATCATCGAGGTTGTTTCTGCTTTAAGGACCCTAGAAATTAATTTTTGTCTTCCTTGTGATACTTCACGATGGGAACGCTCTTGAGCATGCTTTAGTGATGATTTGTGCCTCACCTTATTTAGTCGAGGTATTTTATGTAAAACCCAAACCCCTCGAGGCTTGTCGCTGAGAAGAATGTTTAGACCTTAATAAATAGGGGTCTCTCCTAGAAGAGGTTGATGTAGAAACAAGAGATTGAGGTCTATGTGAGCCAGATGCATGAGTGGACAAAGACTCTGATTCTTTAGAGAGCCCGATAATGAAAGAACCCTCCGCCTCCTTCCTAGAAGGAAAATTCGGCATTATCCCCCCGAGAGAAGAACCCAGGGCCAAACCCTCCACTCGAGTAGGCCCGCAATCCACAATACATTTAAAGATCAATACACAAATAGGGTTATGATTAGGAATAACCTTACTAGGGGTTTGATGCAGTGAAGTACTCTTCATCCAAAGGTCTTCAAGTTTTCTCCACTAGGAGGGTGAAAGGTCGAAGTTGTCCCCAAAGCTGGCCCAAAGAGACTGATTCACCAATCCATGTGGATCCCCAACTTCCAAAGCAACCTTAATATCACACACAACAACTTCAAACTTGCAACCTGACCGATCACACTATTGTTCAGAAGGTTGAGGTACACCTTCCTCCACAAATAATAACGAAGAGGTTTTCACATCCAAATTCCATGGTGCCAGAGTGGGATTGGTGGAGTTATCTCCATAAGATCGTCACGCAATCCCCAAAATTTTATTTTGAAAAGAACGGTCACAATCTACCATAACGTGCCCCACCTGATGGCACTTGGAGCACTTGAATGGAATGTTAACATAATCTAAATGTTGAGTATAATTACAATCACCCATCACCAACTCCATAGATATAAATAGTCCTTGATGTGGATCCAGATCAACCAAAATTTGAGCCATCAAGCGCATATTGCTAGTTTTATAGTTGTCATCAACAACTATAAATTTACCTAAGACTTCTCCAATGGCCTTCAGACTTGAATCCAACCAAAACTCTAAGGGCGAGTTGGGTAGTTTAATCCAAGTAGGGACACTAGAAAGAATCTCCTCCCTAGCATCCAATAATGGGTGCTAGGGCTTAGTACTGAGCAAATGCCTATCTCAATACCACCTCCCCCTTAGAATTTTATGTGCATCTTCTTTGAAAAGAAACAAAAAGCCTATCCATCCTCTGGATAGAAGGTGAACCATCGAGACATAATCCAAAGTTGGTTTTCACTCCTCCTGCATCCACAAGTGAAGAGATTCCATTGAATCCCTCCTTCCACTAAACTTCCCCACAACCACACAACTATCTAGGTCAATAATTTGACTTACTTGGAGATCTCCTCCTACAACCAAAGACACCTCACCGCCGTGTGGTTTAACAACCCGTCTATGGTTACGTCCAATGCTCCATTTTACCACAGGCAATCCACCACCTTGAAGTTCCTTGGGGGTCAAATGCCTACCAATAAACCCTGATGTGTGAAAACCGAGAGAAGATAGGTATTCTCGATCATCTGTCTCTGGAACAAGAGAACTACACCAGGTCGAGGACGCAAAACTCTCTACCTTCCCACATAAGCGAAAAGTTCTAGTAGGGTTCACATCCCCATGGCATTTATTCCCCAGAACTACTTCCTGACAGTGATCTCTCAGGAGATCAAGAGAAAGTGATGAAAAGTCAATGGCATGACCCCTTGGCATAGAAACCCTACCAAAAAGCCATGTTTCCATGCTCGAGCATAGGTCTCTTGAATATGACACGAGAGCAGGGTTAATGTAAGGGTTTGCAAAGATCATGTCCTTCGATGAAAAATATTTAAAATAATCCACGAGGTGCATAGACTCGTCCATGTGGCCAAGTACTTCCCTAACCCCCTCACTCATGAAAAACTTAGAGAAACCATGCAAAAAAAACCTTGATTCATCCAAATAAATATATAAAAATAATCAAAATAAAAACATAAAAAACAATGAATATAAAAAATAAAAATATAAAAAATAAAAAATATATATATTTTTTCCTCTTTCAAAACACCTCATCAAAACAAACCATAAACATAAATATAACTAATTATATTAATTATATGTCTAAAACATATAGCTCTTATTTTTTAGGAAAGGTAAATGAATATCTATTGCCATTTTAGTCCTTCAAAACTAAACCATATATATAATACTAACAACAAAAATAATACCATTATTATTATTATTATGTTTATAAAACAAAATGCATAAAACTTCATATTTCTCTTAAAGCGTATAAAACAATGAATAATAAAAGAAGTTTAAGATTTGACTTTTTCAGGGTACATAAATGGATTTAATGCCTTGTGATTTTTTTTTACATTAAAATTGTGTAATTTGATAACTAATATTTGTAATTCTAATGGTTTTTCTGAAATTTTTCAGATTATATTAAATTGATTTAAGACTTTGAAAATTCTTATTACATTAAGATTGTGCAATCTTAATCACTAATATGTGTAATTTCAATAATTCTTCTAAACTTTTTAAGGTTATATAAATGAATTCAACTCCTTAAAAAATTCTTATCACATAAAAATTGTGCAATGTCAACAACTAATATCAATAATTCCTCTAAACTTTTTGAGGTTACATAAATGCATTCAATGCCTTGAAAAAATCCTATTACATCAAGATTATGGGCAATTTGGACCACTAATATCTGCAATTCCAATAATTCATGTGAATTTTTTAAGATTACATAAACAGATTCAATGTCTTGAAAAATTCCTATTACATAAAGATTGTGCAATCTCAACAACTAATATTTACAATTTCAATAATTCTTCTGAACTTTTTCATGTTACATAAATAGATTCAAAGGACTTGAAAAAATCCTATTATATCAAGATTGTTCAATCTCAACAACTAATATCTATAATTCCAATAATTCTTCTCAACTTTTTCAGGTTACATAAATAAATTCAATACCTTAAAAAAATTCATATTACATTAAGATGGCAGATTATGCCATCTTAATAAGTAATATCTGTCATTCCAATAATTCTTCTGAAATTTTAACCAGATTTTAAGAAACCAAAAATGTTCAAATATATGGAAATTCAAATGAAAGTACCTTTCCACACTGCTTTTACAATATACTTCTTCAAACAAATTTAAAGTTTTATAGTTTTTACCCACTTTGTTATAGCATTCATAACTCCGTTGGAAAAGGTCAAAAGAAAGGTGGGAAGAAAGAGTATGTATTTTGTGCTAATCCGGAAAAGTGGAAATAGAAAAACATTTCATTTTAGAATGTGAGGCCCTCAAAGGAAAATTATGCAGGTATTCTAATTCTTGGGATAATCTATTCAGCAAAGAGTTTGTTGAGAAGCTGGGAGCGATTATTGTAAAACTTCACAGGAAAAGGGCCAAATACAAAAATTAGATGGAAAAACAATCTGTCCCCTGGACTATTTTTTAGCCTCGTAAACCTTAAAAATACTTCTTTCTTCTTCTAAATCTTTCACAAAGCTTTTATATACTCTATTATAACATATATGAGTCTGCCATAAAACTTTTATGCAATGTGCGGTGGCATTTATGAGTTATATCAGTTTAAAAAAACGGGGCCTCTCTCAAAACACCGGTACAGGAGCTTGGAGTTTCCGAGGATGGATCTTGGAACCATGCGTCCTTTTCCGTGTTTGTTCCGTTTTCAATAGACCATCACGTTGGGTTTTAAACAAGTATCATAAAATATAATAAAATATATTTTCCGTGTTTGTCCCGTTTTCATAGACCATCACGTTGGGCGTTGGGTTTTAAACAAGTATCATAAAATATATATTTGTGAGAGAAAAGAAAAATACACAAGCAATTATACATATGAACACACAATTATATAGTTGTGAGAGAAAAGAAAAATACACAAGCAATTATACATATAAACACACAATTATCTTGAAAAACTTTTATAGGAACTTTGACCTAAACTAATCAAGCCAAGTCAAGTGTGTGAACTGATACAGTTCACCTTCAGGTCACTTTACAATGGAACTTTATAAGCTTTATAAAAATTTACAAAATCACCATCCATTTTTTGATATACAAAATTACTACACATATTTTGACATACAAAATCACTAGTCATCAATATCATGTATTCAAATACATACAAAATTACTAAATGTACTTAAAATCATTTGTTGAGACCTAAACTATTTTAACTTTTCAATATACATTATTTGACATACAAAACCACCAACCATCAATACCATGTACCCAAAACCAATTTTTTGACATACAAAATCACTAGTCATCAATATCATGTACTCAAAAACATACAAAATTATTAGTCATCAATATCATGTACTCAAAACCATTTGCTGAGACCTAAACTACTTTAACTCTTCAATACACATTCTCTGACATACAAAACCACGAACCATCAATACCATGTAACCAAAACCATGAACAATTTTGACGAATTATCAATCCTTGTACCCAAAACCATGAGCAATTTTGACTCATCTCCGAGTCAAGATTAACCCTAACACATCACCTCATGTCTGGCAAGAATCTTATCCAGATGTAAAAAGGAAATGAAACGTAGAGTTTAACGTCTTCTGTATCCCTTAAAAGTTGTATGGTGCTGCCTCAGTGTAATGGCAGATTTCAATCAAAGTTGATAAGACAACACTCATGGAAGGGCGTCTGTCAGGAGTGAGGTGAGTGCAGCTAAGAGCGAGTTTAACGACTGAGACAATTTGGTTGGTGGTGAGTGGTGTGGCATTGACTTCGAGGGCATCATCGACCGCATCGTGCATCACTCTCTCCGGATACAAACCACCCACCCATTCAACCAACGAAATTGAACTTGAACTCGAGCTCTGCGTTTCACTTTTATTTAAAACATCATTAACACAACTATTATTAAAAGTGTTGGGAGATCTTCCGGTAACCATTTCAAGCAGTACCACTCCATAACTGTAAACATCTCCTTTTGCTGAAACCCTTTGGCTGTACGCAAATTCTGCATGTGATTCAACCAGTCAGATAAGATCAGATGGTTATCATATCGAAACTTACTTTAAATAATATTAGTGTTGTTTCTATAAATTGTTAGAATTGCAAATGCAGAAAACACAATTCACATATGATAATTAACAATCACACAGATAAGGAACACAGGGATTTCACGTGGTTCATCTAAAGTTGGGCTACTTCCACCAAGTATAGGCATCGGTTGTATTATTATTCAGATCATGGAGATTACAACAGACTAACAAGTTCTCACTCTGTCTCTTTTTATCTCTATTACCTTACACATATTTATATACATTTACAAGAAACTGATTATTAAATACAATCCCTATCCATATTCTAACTTGGTCTATTTGATGGTAATCAACTCAAAATAATAAAATCCAAATCCATCCTTAAAAAAAATTCTTTGTCACCAAATCCCAACACAAATAAACACAAATAATCTGATATTCCCTCCATGCGTTTTAATTGAAATTACACGAAACTAGCTGCTATTTGATTAATAACAATGATAAAGGTGCTTGCATTACCGGGTGCGATGTAACCTATGGAGCCTCTAAGCGTTGTTGAAAGCGTGCTGCCGCGAAGCTGTGGATCGATTAACCGTGCAATTCCAAAATCGTTGATGTGCGCCTCAAACTCTTCATCCAGAAGAATATTGCTGGGCTTAATATCACAGTGAACAATCTCCCCGATTCCACTTTCTTCGTGTAAATACACCAGTGCCTGTGCAACGCCCATAGCAATTCTGAGCCTTGTCGCCCAGTCGAGCCGAGTAGAGTTCCCGTGTAAATGCATGTCTAAACTACCATTGGGCATGAATTGGAGTATAAGGATTTTGACATCCAAATTGGAAACTACACCCATAATTTTGACAAGGTTTCGATGCCTGATTTTACCCAGTGTCTTGCACTCTGTCATAAAACAACGTTGGGCCTCTGCTTCTAATTCAACTTTGAACTTCTTGATTGCCACTGTCATCCCATTAACAAGTTGCCCTTTGTAGACGGTGCTTGAGGCACCACTGCCAATGATATTTCTCTCGCTGTATCCTTCTGTGATCCTGTATATATCTTT
>JZKD02S2309457.1:413956-430943 GCA_000966675.3 Picea glauca | reverse complement strand
ATGAAGAATTTTGCATGAATGATGGAAAAGAGACATGTGATGTGTATGAGAACAACAATAAATTACAATGAAAAAACTATGGTAATATGAATAGTGAAAAAACACTATAGCCTATGAGAATTTGAACGATAAAACAACGAGTAACAACAAACTTCGAACTGTGAAACACAAACGGTGAAGTTTGAACTTTGAAGTTAGATCCCTTCAAGTAGTAACTTGTGAGTATAGAATTAATTCACTTATTGATGAAGTTACTTCCCCTTGAATCGTCATTGATTCTATAGCTTCAACTCTTCCCCTTGAAATGTCATTGATTGTAGCATCCCTAACAACAAACTAGGCTATACCAACCAAAAGTTTAAACTTTGATACCAAATTCAAATATACAAATAATCGACAAATACACATATTCATACAGAATAATAATAGAAATACACATGCAACATACAAAGCAAAAACCCATAAAAAAAATTGAATAAATAATAATGAAACACATAATTTACACACAATTGACACTTATCTTTGATAAAAATATCAATAAAATACATGCATACCATCCACATTCCTCCCACCTTTAGACCACATTTCCCATAACTCTCAACAGTGGGTCACCCCCGAGTTGGGGCTAATCTCCACCTGCGTAAAGAAATTCCTAACTAAGCTAATGTATCTCAAACAACAAGGAAACTCAGTCACAGGTGCCAACTCAAACTAATAGCCTATAGTCCCTCATTCCCCACAAGCATGTCCCACCTTGGGAAGTGTGCCCTTTATGTAATGTTCCTAACTTATCTAGTCTAGGAAACACAGCTAAACTAACAAATCCACTATCTGATATGATACTCTGGGGGTTTCTGGATGCATTTGAATTAATGTTTTAACATGCTTGGTTATTTTTGCATGTGTGTTTCATTCAATTAATGTTTAAGGATAATATACGATGAATATATAATAAGGAACAAACACCATCTCATTCATATGTATTATGAGGGGGAAATCAAGAAATAGAATGATACGTTGAAAGAAGATAAAAATCGCCAGTGATATCTTGTGGATTGTCACTAGAAATACAAGAAACTAATAAAAAATACCCATGATCAGAAGATGAAGGGAGATATGTGCATGCACAGATAGATCGACAAAATATCAGTTCTAGAAACTCACGGCAATTGTTGCAAACTCTGGAAAACTCGCCCTGGTGGCCATACTCTACATAATCACTTGGAAATTGTCCCAAACTAAGCGCCCTAGCCTCTAGGCTACTTCTAATGACTAAAGGACTGAAGATTAGACCTCAAAACCTCTATATGTCATCCCTGAGGGGTTGTGCACCTCTTGGTCTCTATGAGTGTGTCCCAGTGATTCCACTAACAGAATTTGTTGTTATATATCTTGAAATGTGCACCCTAGCCAATGTTGTACTGGGTCAGAAGAGTTTCCTTGGATCTTATCTGAAACCCCCTCTAGAACCCCGAATTTCTCTCCTCAAGAGCTACGCACTTTTTGGTTGTTTGTTTCACACTGAGATATTCCATCATCAGAATCTGATGACTGGTGTCTCAAAAGTTGCACCTTGGCTAGTCCTCAACTGGGTTGGGAGGAATCTGCAAGATAATCCTTGGTCTCATGCAACTACACAAAAAACATCTCTAACCCTCATGCCCTCACTAGTTGAGTTGTGTAAACACTGCAAACTAGATACTCCTAAATAGCACGGTGAAATACCTGAATGGTATCTTCGATAGGCTAGGGTGTATCTCTCAACACCAAAATCTATCAAGGTGGTGGTTTCCTCCAGAAATCCACAAAACAACAGAAGGTTGATTCTCCTCCTCCTCTGGAAACTCTCTCAACATCAAATCATAACATAATGAGGAATTAAGTCGAATTTCTCCCTTTATACTCTTCCTGATCTAATTCTCCATTGACATCACTTAATCTAGGTGCTTTTCCTTCGAAGGTGAGTAATTAATTAATTAAATCTCACCCTCAACACCTTTTCATTCTATTTCTCTGTTTACTTTAGCTTAAGTGACTTTTTCTATGCTTTTTGGCTTAATTCATCGTCTAGCCACTAATTCACCCCTAATTTCTCCTCTTGTTCCATGTTTATGCCTGACTATAGTCTATGGGAACAAATAGACTACTAAGTCACTCCCTACTGGCCTACTCTTGGGAACCGGACATCACAGTCCTCCCTTCCCGAGATTGCTTGTCCTCAAGCAACATCAATCCCAGGTGCTGCAAAATATGCTCTCCCTCCCATGTGGCATCCTCCACCAGAAGTTCCCTCCATCTAACCAAGCATGCCCTGATGACCTTGCTCCTCAATATGTGTTCTCTCTACTTGAGCACCTCCTTCGGCACTAGCTCCAACTACCCCTCCTCATCCAATGGTGGAATCTCCTCTGATGTGATGATGAATTATCACACCGCCCTCTTGAGGCAAGATATGTGGAACATGTTATGAATCTTTCTCCCCTCTGAAAGCTCTATCTCACAAGAAACCTCGCCCACCTGGCGCATAATCCTATAAGTTCCATAGAATCTAGGCTTGAGCTTCTCAACCCCACTCTTATTCATAGATGACTATCTCTAAGGTTGGAGCCTCAAGAAAACCAAATCCCCAACCTCAAAGTTGCTCTCTATCCTATGCCTATATGCACTCATCTTCTGTCGATTATGTGTTTTCTGCAGGTTCTCTTTTAGTGACTTGAGAATCACCCGACTCTCAGTGATCCAATCCTTGGCTTTGGGAGATCTTCTCTCCCTAAAAACCAAGTCTACCAAAGTGGGAGCATCATAATCGTACAATTCTTGGAAGGGTGTCATGCCAATGGACATGTGGAAAGTGGTGTTGTAGCAATGTTCTTCTAGATGTAGCCATCTGACCCATCTTCTTTGTTGTCCACCCACGCAGTTCCTCAAATACCCCTCAACCCACTTGTTGACTATCTAGGTCTACCCATTTGTCTGAGGGTGATAGTTGGTGTTGGGTGTCAACTATGTCCCCACCAATCTAAACAAACCCCTCTTGAATGTCCCAATAAACTGATTATCCCTGTCACTGATGGTGTTCCTCGACAACCCATGAAATCTAAATACCTCCCTGAAGAATAACTCGGTGACCTGAACTGCGTTGTACTCTATCGGTATGGCATAGAATTGTGCAAACTTAGTCAATATGTGGACCGCTACATAGATGTAGTCCTCACCTTAGACCTTGGGTAGGCCTGTGATGAAGTCCATCGATATACTTTCTCATTTCTGCTCTGGAATGGGAAGTGGTTGAAGTAGCCCTGTTGGAAATGTATGCACTGACTTGTTCTGTTAAAAAGTCACACACTCACTGATGAACCTCATAACTTCTTGTTTGATTCCATTCCATGATAAACTCTCTCTGATCTTCCTGTAGGTTTTGAAAATCCCTTGATGGCTACCAGTGATGAATCATGAACTATCACAAGGATATTCTTATTGAGTCCTAAATCGGGCACTAAGTAGACTCTATCCTTGTAGAATATGACATATTCAATGACCCTGTACCTGCAATCCTGAAATTGTCCATCCAAAACAACACAAGCAAACTTTTTCTTGGAATATTCCACTAACAAGTGGGATTTCCAATCTACTAAAATCTCCATCAAAGAACATGTCATAGGTCTCCTAGATAGCACAGTGACCACAATTTTCTTCTTCCCCTTGACATACTCTATGTTGAAGTCAAAGGCCTGAACCTTTGTCGCTCATTTATGTTGGCACTCACTGAGGTCCTTCTACTCAAGGAAATAATTTAAGATGTTGTGATCTGTTTTGACCACGAATTTTCTACCCACCAAATATTGTTTGAATTTGGTCAAGGAATGCATGATTTCCAGCATTTCCTTGTCATAAATGGAGTACAACCTCTTGTGTTGACCGAGATTCCTACTCTCGAACATAATGGGATGTCCTCCCTGCATAAAACTTCCCTAATACCCTTTTTGGATGCATCACACTCTGATACAAATGAAAAAGTGAAGTTTGGTAATGCTAACACTGGACAGGTGCCCATGGCTTCCTTCATGTGATCAAAGGATTTTTGTGACTCATCGGTCCATATGGAAGCCCCATGTAGGGTGATATCTATAAGTGGTGCTCCAAGCTAAGAAAAAACCCTGAAAAACCACCTGTAATAGTTGCATAGCCCAAAGAAGCTCCTCAACTATGTCACATTCCTGGGCGTTGGCCAATCCATAATGACCCTGATCTTCTCCTAATGCACTTGTACCCCCTGTGCACTGATAATGTGGCCCAAGTAAAGTAGCTCCGTCATACCAAACTCATACTTGGACTCTTTGGTGTATAGTGACAGTGTCTCCATGATGCTCAGTACCTCATCCAAGTGCCTCATATGCTCCTTCCATGTCTTGTTGTAGACCAAGATTTCGTCCAAGAAAAACAAGACTGATTTCCTCAATTGATCCTTGAATATGTGGTTCATGCAAGAATGGAATGTAATCAGTGCGTTGGTTACAAAAAATGGCATAACCAAAAAATCAAAATGACCAAAGTGGCATCTGAATGTCGTCTTCTCTATGTCTTTCTCTTGAATGTTAATCTGACGATATCTAGAGCGTAGATCAATCTTTGAGAAAAAAATGGCCACATGCAGCTCATCCATCAACTCATCTATGTGAGGGATATGATATCAGTTCTTAATGGTCTTCTTGTTCAAGGCCTGGTAATCAATGCACATCCTCATGGTACCATCCTTCTTCAAAACTAAAACAATTGAAGAAGCGAATAGACTATTGTTAGGTTTGATGTGTCCCATCACTAACAATTCCTTAATTGCTTTCTCTATCTCATCCCACTAGAAATTCCTTAATTTATTTCTCTATCTCGTCATTAAACCTCCTAGGACGACGATAGGGAAGTGTGATCATAGATTTGGCCCATGTGCTCAAACCCCCTATCTGGTGGCCTCCTTGGTGGAATCAAACCAAAAACCTATTGATGTCATCCCAACAAGTTCCTGATCTTTGTCTGATATTGTTGCTTACCCTATGAATCCTTTTATGAAGTGATCAAGCACTCTGCATCATATGATACCTCCCCATGCTTGAATATCATCTCCATCCTCTTGGCAGAAATTGTCTAGGGTGCCCCTGTCGACATGCCCCTCAAAATGATCCTCTTCCCATCATTTTCCTTGAACCCCATCTCCAAGGTTTGGTAGTTAGTGGTGATTTTTCCCAATGTGATCAACCATTGGAATCCCAATACCACATTTGTTTTAGATAGGTCAACTACATAAAATGTGTCTCACATTGTTTAGTTACCTAACTTTATCTCTAAGTCCAGGACCCTGTCAAGACACTCCACTGTATGTCCATATGCTACTACAACATTGAATACCTCAAAATCCTATGTCTGAAGTGTCTTCCTCGATACTAATGAAGCATCAATGAAGTTGTGGGTGGCCCCACCATTGATTAGGGCAATTTCCTGATGTCCCTAAATAGTCCCTCTGATCCAGAGGGTGTCATACCTGGGAACACTAGAAAGGGTCTCTATGACTCTTCCCTTTTGCTGGTTTTTGTCCATTATCCTGCTCAGGAGGTTGTGGTGCTACCGGTGATTGGGTCCCTGCCAGTCTCGATGGTCTCTGTGGAGGTTTTGCCTCTGCCTATAATGGATCCTCCTCTGAGCTAGTGGATCCGTTATCTTGCTCCTCTTCCTCACTATCCACATTGTTTGTTTCCACCTCAATATAATGGATCTCACCCTTTCCCATGCACATGTGGCCTAGAACCCAAGGGTCTCTGCAAGAGAAGAATAACTTCTTCCTCATCAACTCTTGTCTGGTGTCATCGTCCAACTTGGGCTTACCCTTCCATTCCCTTTGAGGATTTCTCTAATCCCTATCTCTCTTTGGTACAAAGGGTTTGGTAATAGGTTTTGGTTTCAATGTTGAGTCCCCCATGTCTCTCATGCACACAATGACCTTTTGTAGGGTGTGAGGCTTGAAAGCCTTAACCCAACCCATCAATGGCTCTATCAATGCATCGGTGAACAAAATCACTAGTATGTGCTCTGATATATCATATAGGCCACTTCCTTCTGCTAGAACTCTGTGATGAAGGTATTGAATGATCCTGTCAGCCTCAACTACATAAGGTCCCTAAAATGGAGCTCTGGATCTCTCCTGTCAAATCTCTCCATCAACCTATCAATGAACTTCAAGTATGAATTAATTTGGCTATGACCCAAGGTCACTAGCCCATGGTACCACCACTTGTGGGCCTCCCCATCCAAGTGCAATGTGGAGAAACTAATAGCCTTTGACTCTGTCATCGGGTTAAGCTTGAAGTATGTGTCAAGATTTTGTACCCATGCCTAAGATGAGCATCTCAATGATCCATCGAAAGTAGGAATGTTCATATTTCCCACTTTATTGATGAAATCCATGTTGTGAGTCTGCCCACTGCCTCATTGTGCCTCTCGGGGTCTGTTTCGATACATGATCGAACAATACTCTAGAAAAGTCATGTATGCATGGAAATTTGGTCCTAGTGCCAAGTAATATCTCATGTACTCTCCGAATGGATCCTGTGGCACTACCTGTCCTTGACCTAGATGTCCTCCTGCATGCCCTGGTTGTCCCAATGGTTTTCCTCCCTGGAACTGTGGATATAAAGGTCATGGAATCCTCTCAAATGATGTATAGTCTTGGACAAGTGAAGGGTGTGCACTCGCTCCTCCCTAAGATCCACTGGATCCACTAGCCCCACCTCCTTCGTGTTCTCCAGAATCGCTCAATCCTCCTGCGGAATTGGCACCTATAGTGATCATGCTATGATGGTTTGTTTGTGTACTGATGACCATCTGTGTTATGGTGTTCATCATGTCCCACTGTATTATGGATAGGTCATTCAAAATGGATTGTGTACTAAATGGCTATATCTTAGGGCATTTCCCCCTACCCTATGGAGTCTCTCGTTTGTCACCCATACTCCTCTCTATCTCTACCTCTGTCTCAGAGCTCATATTCTCTATGTCCTCTAAATCTGGCTCTATATCGGACTAAGTGTGGAAGGGAGTGTAGTCCCTTCTATTCATGTCTCCCTGGTCTCTACTATGACCTCTGTGGTACTGAATGTACTCGTCCCCAATATGTCCTCGGCCCTCTGGGTATTTTTCACCTGTTCTCGGAATAATGGGGTCATGAGAAGTACTTTCTTCACAGGTTGAAAAGAACAAATCCATGATAAACTGTAATGTTCCTAACTTGGCTAGTCTAGGAAACACAGCTAAACTGACAAATCCACTATCTGATCTGATACTCTAGGTGTTTCTATATGCGTTTGAATTAATTTTTTAACATGTTTGGTGATTTTCGCATGTGTGTTTCATTCAATTAATGTTTAAGCAGAATATATGATGAATATATAATAAGGAACAAACACCATCTCATTCATGTGTATTATGAGGGAAAAAGAAGAAAATATAATGATATGTTGAAAGAAAATAAAAATCGTTAGCTATATATCGTGGATCGTCATTGGAAATACAAGAAACTAATGCAAAATAGAAGTGATCAGAAGATGAAGGTAGATTTGTGTATGCGTCGATAGATCGGCAAAAGATGCAGTTCCGGAAACTCACAGTGACTGCTGCAAACTCTAGAAAACTCGCCCTACTAGATAATCAACTGGACATTGTCCCAAACTAAGCACCCTGGCCTCTAGGCTACTCCTGATGACTGATAGACTGAATATCGAACCTCGGAAGCTCTAGATGTCATCCCCTAGGGGGTTGTGCACCTCCTAGGCTCTATAAGTGCACCCTAGTGATTCCACTGATATAATTTGCTGCTATATATCTCAAAATGTGTGCCCTGGACAATGTTGTACTGGTTCGGAAGGGTTTTCTTGGATATGATCCAGAACTCCCTCTGTAACCCCAAATGCCCCTCTTGAAGAGTTCCGCACTTTTTGGCTCTTTGCTATGCACTAAGATATTCCACCGTCATAATTTGATGATAGGTGGCTCAAAAGATGTGCCCTATCTAGTCTTAAACTTGGTTGGGAAGAATCTACAAGATAATCCCCAGTCTCGTGCAGCTACACAAAAACCATGTCTAACCCTTGCACCCTCACTAGTTGAGATATGTAAACACTGTGAACTAGATACTCCTGAATAGCATGGTGAAATGCTTGGATGGTATCTCCTATAGGCTAGGGTGTGTCTCTCAACACCAAAACCAATCAAGATGGTGGTTTCCTCCAGAAATCCATGAAACAATAGAAGGTTGATTCTCCTCCTCCTCTGGAAACTCTCTCAACATCAAATCATAACATAATGAGGAATTAGGTTGAATTCCCCCCTTCATACTCTTCCCTATCTAATTCTCCGTTGACATCACTTAAGCTAGAAATTTTTCCTCCTAAAGTGAGCAATTAATTATTTAAGTCTCCCCCTCAACACCTTTTCATTCTATTTCTTTGTTGACTTTAACTGAAGTGACTTTTCCTATGCATTTTTTTTATTAATTCATCGTATAGCCACTAATTCACCCATTGTTTCTCCTCTTGTTCCCTATTTGTGTATGACTATAGTCTATGAAAACAAATAGAATACTAAGTCACTCCCTGCTGGCCTACTCTTGGGAACGAGACATCACACCTTCTCTACTTAGCAGTCCCTCAGATGCCCCACTTCCCTTCCTGAGATTCAACAACATGTCAGACAGGAAGTCTCAGAGCCCTATAGTTGCAGTTTGGCACCTTTGGGAATCAATTCCCATCAATTCTCTCACTTGGAGAGAATGCTCACAGACCTGACAACCCGCCTCTTCAATATCCTATAGGCCTGAAAACCCGCTTCTTTAGTCCAAATCCCAATTAACTAAGGTACATATACAATGACAGTAACAGGAAGGTACAGAGGAAAGTTGAATGAGTGAGTGAATGATGATGGAATGATGGAAAATGAACTAAGTCCAAACTATATGAATGCATGTTTCCAACTTGACACTTGTCATGTTGAGAACTAACTTGGGCCAACTTGTCCCTGTTAGCACTTATTCTTGCAAGGGGATATTTTTCCTTTGAAGTTGGCCATTAGGTAACCAAATGCAAGAAAAGGGGTTTAAAAACCCACCATATGCATTTTTATCCAAAGTCGAGGCGCGATTATGCAAAGGCGCGCACATACCTGGTCGACAAAAATCTGTCAAGCACAGGATCAGTCTCAGTCGTCGAATCCATCAGATAAATTAGATAGGCGGCCATCGAGCGATCGGGATTATAGAGTTGCACAAAGTTTAGAATCAGACCAAGGGCTGAAATCATGAGATTTGGGTCATTCATTTCAGAGAGACATGTGGCACATGATCACCATAGTCTCTATTTCATGAATTGGGAGGTCGAGAGTCAATCACATCAGAGACTCCCGAAACACGAAATCATGAAAATATTGCAGTCGTTGATCAAGGGAGAGATCTGGACCATTGGGTCATCTTTTCATGATTTCGTGAGTCAGGAAAGCAAGTGGGCGAGTCTTGAAAACTTGCGACATGTGAAATTGTGAAATAATCAAGGTTGTTCATTCCAGGGGACGTGTGGTGCAGGATCCGGGCCAAAGAAAATTCTTCCCGGGAGTGTCTATGGTATGTGGTCCCACAATGAAAATTTGATTTGGGTCTTCTAAAGAAGAGGGGCACATGGAAGTAAATAATGTGAAATCACGATTTCGCATATCGGAGGTTCGAGCATGGAGCACAACGCAAACTCCTAACACGCGAAATCGTGAAGCACTCAAAGTTTGGGCCCATGGTCATAGTCTGTGGCCCTATTGTGTGCGAGTCCAAGAAGAATATTAGCACCTGTCACATATATCTAGTGACATGGGGTCTTCGGGGAAGCAATCTTGGCCGTCAATTTTAGAGCAGATCTTACCGTCGATCTGGATATGACCATTTCATGATTTCAGGCATCGCGATGTTTTGAATAAAGGGGAGTGAGAACTCCCGATATGAAAAGTCCCAAAATGTTATAGGGTATAAGCGCAAGTTCATGGCTCGAGGTCATGTAGAAAGATGGAAATGAGCTACGCCAAAGGGCCGAAAGCACATGTATTGATTGCAAAAGAAGAGAAGTAGGGCTCGAAGTGTTGAGATTGATTTGAAGAAGTTAGGGAACCGCCTGGGGAATTCATGGATGTCAAAACTCATCCCGATCCCAATGAAGACAGTTAATGGAAATAAGGGGTGGTGGTTGAAGCCTCGTTTCACTCTATTAATGGAAAGCAAGAAAGGATGGTTGTGGTAGCTAGCTGACAGCCCATAGCTCCTTTGTAAATGGGTTTTCCTGCAAAGTCCATACTGTTTTAATTTCACGTATGATAAAGGAAAACATGTGAAGTCTAACATGAGAAGGAGGAAACACAAATCTTTGAATTTAGTGGTCGAATCACATCCCTGAGGACCATGAACAGTTCCAAGTATTTATACTGAATTTTGATATTTTGTAAGCATCGTCGATGGTTGAGCTAGGCTCCTGTATTGTAAATTTTTGAGGAAGCACTGGTTCCTATGGTTATGCATATGTATTTGAGACTTCTTGTTTAATGAAAGTAAGCTTCTTCCCATATCTCTGTAAACAACTGTGTTAAAACACTCGGAATTGGAGGATCCAGTCGAGGGTAGTTATGTTGTTGTGATGTAGGTTTGATCACTACAATATTTTCACTAGTTTTATTCAGTTTCCTGTGTTATCTTTTACCTCTTACACTAAGTAGCTCGGAATTGGAGGATCCAGTCAAGTTGTTATAGCAGCATTGTGATGTAGTTTTGATCATTTTATTGTTATAACTATGTCATTTAGGCATATATTAGTGTCTGAAACTTCGGGTCCAAGAGGATCTTGTTCTTGAATCTTTTCTTCCTTAGGCTGCTCGAAGAACGGATGTCCATAAAAAACTCTTACATTTTCTCACCAAGTCTTCCCTCTGCACATTTTAAACTCAAATTCCTGACTGGAGTTAGATCAAGACCTCACTTGCTTATGTTTTTCCTGGTCTGGGATTATTATTTAAGGCAATATTCTCTTAGGTCTGTGCCCATTCGACCACGCTTATTCATTCATTGTGACATATAAAACTGATGGACATCAGGCTTACCTCTGCCACAATCCAGAGGTGACTTATGGGGCTATCATTTCTGGCATCGCTGTCGGGGATGAAATTGAAGATTTTCCCTGGGATTGAACGACAAAGATTACTAGTTCTGAAGGTGCATCAAAACTTAGTACTTCAAATATTGCAACTGTGCACCTAGTGAATCCATTGTGGTGGCTCCATTGTTTCCACTCCATTGTTTAAGTGTGACTACTTCTAGCACACCTGAAAGTTGACCCAGAGGAGCTTTCTTGAGAAGGTTTTCAGCAGCTTCCTTCTAAACTTGAGAAGTTCTTTTGGGAACAACAACAATAATATCTGGCCTTTGATGGTGAACGAAGGCCAGACACACTCATTCTGCATATCATTCACCTAGCGATTGCATGGTTGAGGGATTGTTTGGAGACTCCACTAGTTCGAAATGGACAAAATCCTGGATTGGAGGTTTATTCCTTTTAATTTTTCTGTTGTTCCTGGTTTTCCTAATGTTGTCCCTACTGTGGATGAATGGGATGATTATTTGCCCATATTTAGAGGGCATTTGGAGGACAACCCCGCTCAGCATCTTCATGAGTTTCATGAACTCGTACATCAATGGGATATACATCATGAGGATGTATTATTAAAAAATTTCATGTTCTCATTAGTAGGGGATGCTCGTGAATGGTATCATTATTTACCCCCTACTAGCATCTCCTCCCTGAGAGAGTTTCATGCAGACTTTCTTAGGAACTATCAAAGGCATTATTCCTGTGTGTTAATCTATCATAATTGTTGTGAGGAATATGAAGCCCATGATCAAGATGTGGTTGTGTCTTATGAAATCTGTGAGGGTGAGGACCATGAAGAGGAGGATTCTCTAGGCGAGTTGACAAAGCTGGTAGAATATCTCTCTGCAGAGATAGAAGAGTTGAAGGCAGATCATGACTGTTTCCATTTTGAAGAAAATACAGAGGATTTTCCAGTTCTTGAAGTTGTTGTTCTTGGCATCCCTACTGATGAGGATAGTATTTAATATTCCATGGTGGTAGAGACATTAGTTTCTGCCCCTCATAAGCCTGTTGTCTCGGTTTTAAAGGAAAGAGCCATTGTGGAGGAGGATTCTTCTCTTTTTCTTCACGATATTTCCCATGATGTGTTTACATGTGGGACTGAAAAGAAGGATCGGGAGATCATTCCACTTTGGCCTGTTGTCCCTAACTTTGAGGACTATTCAGACGAAGAGCAGCAAATCCCCATATCATAGTTCACTGACCAGAGAAGTGACCAACCTGTATATGACAGTTACGAATCAAGTTCTGAGCTAGATGTGCAAGATTTCCAAGAACAGATTGTTGGGACTTATCCTCTGTTCATTAAGAAAGACTATCTTGAGGAAATCATCCCTCCTAGACCTACCGAAGACACTAAGAAGCAAGATGAAGAGCAGATTTTTCCCACGGGTTCTGTTTATGATGATTATGAATCTGACCCTTGGGAGAGCCAAGAAGAAGAAACAAAAGAACCAGAGGAGAAACAGAAGGAGGAATTTATCTCTTGTTCATAACCTATTAATGAGAAGCCATCACCTAAGATCAGTCAGCCTGTATCGACTGATCACCCTCCTATACCTACCAAAGAGATTCAACCATGTGTGATAAGTTGTGTAACAGGGATGTCCACCTGTTACAAATTTTCGGGAGTTCGCCATTTGGCCTACGAGCCTATGAAGGAGTACATGGATTTGTACTTCCTTCATGTTTTGAAGCCACCCAGCTTTATCCTGACCTCGACATTAGGAGGAAAGCTAAAGGATGTAACTATTCTATTGTCGCAGTTACATCAGCTGCTAGTGATCACAGACAGAGTAAAGGAGATTCCATTTGGGAAGTTACTTGATTGGCTATGGTGGAAATTTTCTTTCACCTAGCACTATGTAAAATTTTATTAGTTTAGGACTGTACATAAGTAAGTTCCTTCGAGCATGTGTGTTCATTTTTGTTTTTACTTTCAGCCTATATTTTTAGTATTTTTTTTTGAGCTTAACTCCATATCCCAACAAAAGGTGGTTGGAACTGCAAAAGGAGATATTAGAGCCTCGCAGGGAGGACTCTATCTCCCATGGAGCCTAATGTTAGCACTTATTATTGCAAGGGAATGTTTTTCCTTTGAAGTTGGCCATTGGGTAACCAAATGTGAGAAAAGGGGTTTAAAAACACACCATATGCATTTTTATCCAAAGTCAGGGTGTGATTATGCAAAGGCGTGCACATACCTGGTCGACGAAAAGCCATCAAGCATAGGATCATTCTTAGCCGTCGGATCCATCAGATAAATTAGATCGATGGCCATCAGGCGATCGGGATTATAGATTTTCATAAAGTTTATCATCAAACCAAGGCCCGAAATCATGATATTTGGGCCATTCATTTCATAGGGATATGTGGCGCACGATCAACATAGTCGCGATTTCGTGAATCGGGAGGTCAAGATTCGATCACATTAGAGACTCCCGAAATGCGAAATCGTGAAAAGATCGCAGTTGTTGATCAAGGGAGAGATCTGGACCATTGGGTCATCTTTTCTCGATTTCGTGAGTTGGTAAAGTAGGAGGGTGAGTCCTGAAAACTTGTGACATGCAAAATCGTGAAATAATCAGGGTTTTCTATTCCAGGGGACATATGGCACAGGATCTGAGCCAAAGAAAAGTATTCCTAGGAGTTTCGATGGTATGTGGTCCCACAATGACAATTTGATCTGGGCCATCTAAAGCAGAGGGGCACATGGCAGTAGATAATGTGAAATCACGATTTCTCATATCGGAGGTTCGAGCATGGATCACAGCGCAAACTCTCGACATGCGAAATCGCAAAGCACTCAAAGTTTGGGCCCATGGTCATAGCCCGTGGCCCTATGGTGTGCAGGTTTGAGAAGAAGATTAGCACCTGTCGCGTAGAACTGGTGATGTGGGGTCTTCGGGGAAGCAATCTTGGCCGTCAATTTTAGAGCAGATCCGACCGTCGATCTGGATATGACCATTTCGCAATTTCGGGCATCGCGATGTTGTGAATCAAGGGGAGTGAGAACTCCCGATATGTGAAGTCTCAAAATTTTATATGGTATAAGCATAGGGTCATGGCCCAAGGTCATGTGGAACGATAAAAAGAAGCTATGCCAAAGGGACGAAAGTGCATGTATTGATTGCAGAAGAAGAGTAGCAGGGCTCGAAGCACCAAGATTGATTTGAAGAAGTCAGGGCACCACCTGGGGCATTCATGGATGTCATAACTCATTCTGATCCCAATGAAGGAAGTTAATGGAAATACGGGGTGGTGGTTGAAGCCTCATTTCACCCCATTAATGGAAAGCAAGAATGGATGTTCATGGAGGCTAGCTGACAGCCCAAAGCTCTTCTGTAAATGGGTTTTCCTGCAAAGTCCATATTGTTCTAATTTCACATCTGACAGAGGAAAACATGTGCAGTCTGACAGGATAAGGAGGAATCTTTGAATGCAGTGGTCTGATCGTATCCATGAGGGCCATGAGAAGTTCCAAGTATTTATAATCAATTTTGATATTTTGTAAGCGTCGTCGATGGTTGAGCTAGGCTCTCGTATTGTAAAGTTTTGAGGAAGCACTAGTTCCTCTGGTTATGCATCTGTATTTGAGACTTCTTTTTTAACAAAAGTCATCTTCTTCTTGTATCTTTGTAAACAACTATGTTAAAACACTCGAAATTGGAGGATCCAATCGAGGGTAGTTATGTTGTTGTGATGTAGGTTTGATCACTGCAATATTTTCACTAGTTTTAATCAGTTTCCTGTGTTATATTTTCCCTCTTACACTAAGTAGCTCAGAATTGGAGGATCCAGTCGAGTTATTATAGTAGCATTGTGATGTAGGTTTGATCATCGTGATGTTATAACTATGTCGTTTAGGCATATCTTAGTGTCTAAAACTTAGAGTCCAAGAGGATATTGTTCTTGAAGCTTTTCTTCCTTAGGCTGTTGGAAGACCGGATGTCCATAGAAGACTCTCACATTTTCTCACCAAGTCTTCCCTCTGCTCATTTTAATCTCAAATTCCTGACTAGAGTTAGATCAAGACCTCACTTGCTTATGTTTTGCCTGATCTGGGATTTCGAGTTAAAGCGATATTCTCTTGGGTCTTCTCCCATTCGACCACCCTTATTCATTCATTGTGACATATAAAACTGATGGCCATCAGGCTTACCTCTACCACAATCCATAGGTGACTTCTGGTGCTAACAGTCCCCATCCTTAAAACTTAGGATAAAATAACTATCCATACTTTATACTTTAAGGAATATTAATAGAATATTTCTTTGGGCTTAAGCTCCCTAGATTAGCCCCTTATCCTTGAATTTTATCATCATTTCCCTATCTAGTGGATTTTAGCCTCCCATACTCTTTTACATGGTTGGTCTACAACAACAATGTGTTTTCATTCATATTTACATGTGATTACATATTAAAATTATGGTTCACTAGTCATTTAACATCTAGCTCTCCAGCCTAATAACCACACATGCACTTCGGCCTCAATACATATGCAATCATAGATAACTCAAATATACATACTTCCATGTCACTACCTTATGAATTGTGCGCCCCTATCTTGATAATGAATCTCTACGCACTTACCTAAGTGCGTGCAACACCAAAACCAAGTGTCAACGGTGCACCAACCTATAAGCATATTTACATTTACAATTATATGTACAATTGGGGTTCAGCCTAGGGGTATTACATTCCCCTCCCCCTTATTTAAGCATTGTCCTCACTGAAGTATATAGACATATACAACCAAAATTTCAAAAATCTTCAAAATGATGCGGGTATTATGCCCGCATAGCATCCTCGTGCTCCCAAGTTGCATATTCAAGACTGTACCAGGTCCATTGAACCTTTAATATCCCTATGGCTCGATTCTAGAGTTGTTTGATCTTCTAGTCCAATATGCACACCGGATGCATTTGAAATGTAAATTCTTGCTCTACCTGAATCACATTCCAATCAATGACATGATTAGCATCAAGTACATACTATTTGAGCAATGATACATTGAATATGTTATCACCTGCTAATTTGTATTAATTTTTCCCAAAGTGTCTTGTCCTTGTGCTATTTTTCCACTCATATTTTCAAATTTTTCACCAGTTCCATCAAACTCCCATCACCTAAATCCTTCACTCAATTGATCATCCAAAATAGTCATGTCCTCCATGAGTCAAAAATTTGGCGAATATCCCAAACCTATACCTAGCCTTAACGATTATCTAAATCCCCTAGTTTCATCACTTCATTCATTTTTACTCTTATTTTCATATTCCCATTGAAAATAAAAAAATATTCCTTTTATTAAGTACCCTTATCCTATCCACAAAGTCATGTGTTAAGCCTCATAAGCCCAAAGTCCTTAGAAAATAGAAAAAGGGTTTATTATTATTAATATAAATATTTTTATATTAAAATATTTATATTAATATTTAATCTAATATTTAATTTATGGAATCACGTCAAATCATGGGCACGAATCTCAATTTATAATGTGGAAAATTCAAAGGTTGGATGGAGGGCACACATACATACTAGGGATTGAAGTAGCGAGGAGGTTAATTATGTGAAGGCGGGCCGGGGAAAACTACCGTGGTTTCTTTTGTGGACATGTGTTTTTACGTGGAGCATATTGGGGGTAAAAGAAGTTTGGATTAAACCACTCCAGCCCAAGCCCGATGTAATAAATGCACCATTTATCATATGTTTAATGTGCGACATTTTTCCAGGAGTGCATTTCAACAACAATTATGGAATTTCTAATAAAT
>JZKD02S2309457.1:401906-413946 GCA_000966675.3 Picea glauca | reverse complement strand
AGCCATTGATGGGTTGGGTTAAGGCTTTCAAGCCTCACACCCTACAAAAGGTCATTGTGTGCATGAGAGACATGGGGGACTCAACATTGAAACCAAAACCTATTACCAAACCCTTTGTACCAAAGAGAGATAGGGATTAGAGAAATCCTCAAAGGGAATGGAAGGGTAAGCCCAAGTTGGACGATGACACCAGACAAGAGTTGATGAGGAAGAAGTTATTCTTCTCTTGCAGAGACCCTTGGGTTCTAGGCCACATGTGCATGGGAAAGGGTGAGATCCATTATATTGAGGTGGAAACAAACAATGTGGATAGTGAGGAAGAGGAGCAAGATAACGGATCCACTAGCTCAGAGGAGGATCCATTATAGGCAGAGGCAAAACCTCCACAGAGACCATCGAGACTGGCAGGGACCCAATCACCGGTAGCACCACAACCTCCTGAGCAGGATAATGGACAAAAACCAGCAAAAGGGAAGAGTCATAGAGACCCTTTCTAGTGTTCCCAGGTATGACACCCTCTGGATCAGAGGGACTATTTAGGGACATCAGGAAATTGCCCTAATCAATGGTGGGGCCACCCACAACTTCATTGATGCTTCATTAGTATCGAGGAAGACACTTCAGACATAGGATTTTGAGGTATTCAATGTTGTAGTAGCATATGGACATACAGTGGAGTGTCTTGACAGGGTCCTGGACTTAGAGATAAAGTTAGGTAACTAAACAATGTGAGACACATTTTATGTAGTTGACCTATCTAAAACAAATGTGGTATTGGGATTCCAATGGTTGATCACATTGGGAAAAATCACCACTAACTACCAAACCTTGGAGATGGGGTTCAAGGAAAATGATGGGAAGAGGATCATTTTGAGGGGCATGTCGACAGGGGCACCCTAGACAATTTCTGCCAAGAGGATGGAGATGATATTCAAGCATGGGGAGGTATCATATGATGCAGAGTGCTTGATCACTTCATAAAAGGATTCATAGGGTAAGCAACAATATCAGACAAAGATCAGGAACTTGTTGGGATGACATCAATAGGTTTTTGGTTTGATTCCACCAAGGAGGCCACCAGATAGGGGGTTTGAGCACATGGGCCAAATCTATGATCACACTTCCCTATCGTCGTCCTAGGAGGTTTAATGACGAGATAGAGAAATAAATTAAGGAATTTCTAGTGGGATGAGATAGAGAAAGCAATTAAGGAATTGTTAGTGATGGGACACATCAAACCTAACAATAGTCTATTCGCTTCTTCAATTGTTTTAGTTTTGAAGAAGGATGGTACCATGAGGATGTGCATTGATTACCAGGCCTTGAACAAGAAGACCATTAAGAACTGATATCATATCCCTCACATAGATGAGTTGATGGATGAGCTGCATGTGGCCATTTTTTTCTCAAAGATTGATCTACGCTCTAGATATCGTCAGATTAACATTCAAGAGAAAGACATAGAGAAGACGACATTCAGATGCCACTTTGGTCATTTTGATTTTTTGGTTATGCCATTTTTTGTAACCAACGCACTGATTACATTCCATTCTTGCATGAACCACATATTCAAGGATCAATTGAGGAAATCAGTCTTGTTTTTCTTGGACGAAATCTTGGTCTACAACAAGACATGGAAGGAGCATATGAGGCACTTGGATGAGGTACTGAGCATCATGGAGACACTGTCACTATACACCAAAGAGTCCAAGTATGAGTTTGGTATGACGGAGCTACTTTACTTGGGCCACATTATCAGTGCACAGGGGGTACAAGTGCATTAGGAGAAGATCAGGGTCATTATGGATTGGCCAACGCCCAGGAATGTGACATAGTTGAGGAGCTTCTTTGGGCTATGCAACTATTACAGGTGGTTTTTCAGGGTTTTTTCTTAGCTTGGAGCACCACTTATAGATATCACCCTACATGGGGCTTCCATATGGACCGATGAGTCACAAAAATCCTTTGATCACATGAAGGAAGCCATGGGCACCTGTCCAGTGTTAGCATTACCAAACTTCACTTTTTCATTTGTATCAGAGTGTGATGCATCCAAAAAGGGTATTAGGGAAGTTTTATGCAGGGAGGACATCCCATTATGTTCGAGAGTAGGAATCTCGGTCAACACAAGAGGTTGTACTCCATTTATGACAAGGAAATGCTGGAAATCATGCATTCCTTGACCAAATTCAAACAATATTTGGTGGGTAGAAAATTCGTGGTCAAAACAGATCACAACATCTTAAATTATTTCCTTGAGTAGAAGGACCTCAGTGAGTGCCAACATAAATGAGCGACAAAGGTTCAGGCCTTTGACTTCAACATAGAGTATGTCAAGGGGAAGAAGAAAATTGTGGTCACTGTGCTATCTAGGAGACCTATGACATGTTCTTTGATGGAGATTTTAGTAGATTGGAAATCCCACTTGTTAGTGGAATATTCCAAGAAAAAGTTTGCTTGTGTTGTTTTGGATGGACAATTTCAGGATTGCAGGTACAGGGTCATTGAATATGTCATATTCTACAAGGATAGAGTCTACTTAGTGCCCGATTTAGGACTCAATAAGAATATCCTTGTGATAGTTCATGATTCATCACTGGTAGCCATCAAGGGATTTTCAAAACCTACAGGAAGATCAGAGAGAGTTTATCATGGAATGGAATCAAACAAGAAGTTATGAGGTTCATCAGTGAGTGTGTGACTTTTTAACAGAACAAGTCAGTGCATACATTTCCAACAGGGCTACTTCAACCACTTCCCATTCCAGAGCAGAAATGAGAAAGTATATCGATGGACTTCATCACAGGCCTACCCAAGGTCTAAGGTGAGGACTACATCTATGTAGCGGTCCACATATTGACTAAGTTTGCACAATTCTATGCCATACCGATAGAGTACAACGCAGTTCAGGTCACCGAGTTATTCTTCAGGGAGGTATTTAGATTTCATGGGTTGTCGAGGAACACCATCAGTGACAGGGATAATCAGTTTATTGGGACATTCAAGAGGGGTTTGTTTAGATTGGTGGGGACATAGTTGACACCCAACACCAACTATCACCCTCAGACAAATGGGTAGACCTAGATAGTCAACAAGTGGGTTGAGGGGTATTTGAGGAACTGCGTGGGTGGACAACAAAGAAGATGGGTCAGATGGCTACATCTAGAAGAACATTGCTACAACACCACTTTCCACATGTCCATTGGCATGACACCCTTCCAAGAATTGTACGATTATGATGCTCCCACTTTGGTAGACTTGGTTTTTAGGGAGAGAAGATCTCCCAAAGCCAAGGATTGGATCACTGAGAGTCGGGTGATTCTCAAGTCACTAAAAGAGAACCTGCAGAAAACACATAATCGACAGAAGATGAGTGCATATAGGCATAGGATAGAGAGCAACTTTGAGGTTGGGGATTTGGTTTTCTTGAGGCTCCAACCTTAGAGATAGTCATCTATGAATAAGAGTGGGGTTGAGAAGCTCAAGCCTAGATTCTATGGAACTTATAGGATTATGCGCCAGGTGGGCGAGGTTTCTTGTGAGATAGAGCTTTCAGAGGGGAGAAAGATTCATAACATGTTCCACATATCTTGCCTCAAGAGGGCGGTGTGATAATTCATCATCACATCAGAGGAGATTCCACCATTGGATGAGGAGGGGTAGTTGGAGCTAGTGCCGAAGGAGGTGCTCAAGTAGAGAGAACACATATTGAGGAGCAAGGTCATCAGGGCATGCTTGGTTAGATGGAGGGAACTTCTGGTGGAGGATGCCACATGGGAGGGAGAGCATATTTTGCAGCACCTGGGATTGATGTTGCTTGAGGACAAGCAATCTCGGGAAGGGAGGACTGTGATGTCCGGTTCCCAAGAGTAGGCCAGTAGGGAGTGACTTAGTAGTCTATTTGTTCCCATAGACTATAGTCAGGCATAAACATGGAACAAGAGGAGAAATTAGGGGTGAATTAGTGGCTAGACGATGAATTAAGCCAAAAAGCATAGAAAAAGTCACTTAAGCTAAAGTAAACAGAGAAATAGAATGAAAAGGTGTTGAGGGTGAGATTTAATTAATTAATTACTCACCTTCGAAGGAAAAGCACCTAGATTAAGTGATGTCAATGGAGAATTAGATCAGGAAGAGTATAAAGGGAGAAATTCGACTTAATTCCTCATTATGTTATGATTTGATGTTGAGAGAGTTTCCAGAGGAGGAGGAGAATCAACCTTCTGTTGTTTTGTGGATTTCTGGAGGAAACCACCACCTTGATAGATTTTGGTGTTGAGAGATACACCCTAGCCTATCGAAGATACCATTCAGGTATTTCACCGTGCTATTTAGGAGTATCTAGTTTGCAGTGTTTACACAACTCAACTAGTGAGGGCATGAGGGTTAGAGATGTTTTTTGTGTAGTTGCATGAGACCAAGGATTATCTTGCAGATTCCTCCCAACCCAGTTGAGGACTAGCCAAGGTGCAACTTTTGAGACACCAGTCATCAGATTCTGATGATGGAATATCTCAGTGTGAAACAAACAACCAAAAAGTGCGTAGCTCTTGAGGAGAGAAATTCGGGGTTCTAGAGGGGGTTTCAGATAAGATCCAAGGAAACTCTTCTGACCCAGTACAACATTGGCTAGGGTGCACATTTCAAGATATATAACAACAAATTCTGTTAGTGGAATCACTGGGACACACTCATAGAGACCAAGAGGTGCACAACCCCTCAGGGATGACATATAGAGGTTTTGAGGTCTAATCTTCAGTCCTTTAGTCATTAGAAGTAGCCTAGAGGCTAGGGCGCTTAGTTTGGGACAATTTCCAAGTGATTATGTAGAGTATGGCCACCAGGGCGAGTTTTCCAGAGTTTGCAACAATTGCCGTGAGTTTCTAGAACTGATATTTTGTCGATCTATCTGTGCATGCACATATCTCCCTTCATCTTCTGATCATGGGTATTTTTTATTAGTTTCTTGTATTTCTAGTGACAATCCACAAGATATCACTGGCGATTTTTATCTTCTTTCAACGTATCATTCTATTTCTTGATTTCCCCCTCATAATACATATGAATGAGATGGTGTTTGTTCCTTATTATATATTCATCGTATATTATCCTTAAACATTAATTGAATGAAACACACATGCAAAAATAACCAAGCATGTTAAAACATTAATTCAAATGCATCCAGAAACCCCCAGAGTATCATATCAGATAGTGGATTTGTTAGTTTAGCTGTGTTTCCTAGACTAGATAAGTTAGGAACATTACATAAAGGGCACACTTCCCAAGGTGGGACATGCTTGTGGGGAATGAGGGACTATAGGCTATTAGTTTGAGTTGGCACCTGTGACTGAGTTTCCTTGTTGTTTGAGATACATTAGCTTAGTTAGGAATTTCTTTACGCAGGTGGAGATTAGCCCCAACTCGGGGGTGACCCACTGTTGAGAGTTATGGGAAATGTGGTCTAAAGGTGGGAGGAATGTGGATGGTATGCATGTATTTTATTGATATTTTTATCAAAGATAAGTGTCAATTGTGTGTAAATTATGTGTTTCATTATTATTTATTCAATTTTTTTTATGGGTTTTTGCTTTGTATGTTGCATGTGTATTTCTATTATTATTCTGTATGAATATGTGTATTTGTCGATTATTTGTATATTTGAATTTGGTATCAAAGTTTAAACTTTTGGTTGGTATAGCCTAGTTTGTTGTTAGGGATGCTACAATCAATGACATTTCAAGGGGAAGAGTTGAAGCTATAGAATCAATGACGATTCAAGGGGAAGTAACTTCATCAATAAGTGAATTAATTCTATACTCACAAGTTACTACTTGAAGGGATCTAACTTCAAAGTTCAAACTTCACCGTTTGTGTTTCACAGTTCGAAGTTTGTTGTTACTCGTTGTTTTATCGTTCAAATTCTCATAGGCTATAGTGTTTTTTCACTATTCATATTACCATAGTTTTTTCATTGTAATTTATTGTTGTTCTCATACACATCACATGTCTCTTTTCCATCATTCATGCAAAATTCTTCATAACAAGGTGGATGAGTATGGGTGGCATTATTCTTCCCAATCCTCTCATAGGTTTGGCTCTCCCTTGTTATTCTTATTACCCCGAGGCTTGTTGTTTTAACAAGCGGATTCAACTGTAAATCTCGATAACAAGAAATACGACCCTCTACTCATCAAATTCTATCATACTGCTGAAACCACATAGAATATTTTGGAAGTAGGTAAAATATGTGAATTCAAATTTTTCTACGATGACTTTCGTACCATGGTATATGAATCAGAATAACAGTAGGTTGTAGTTTGTAAATATAAAATCATAGAGGCTTTGCTTACTTTTATGGTCATAGATAAATTGAAATGCATGGTAGTCATAGAACTGGTTCTTGGAGCAAAATCTCTAAGGTGGTTGATGACATGTTGAAGAAATGGTGGTTTTCTACATAGGTATACTAATCAATTGAAACAAAACAATGCCATATATACTAAAGGCACTGACATTATACTAAAGACACTGACAACATAGAATTCAATAAACAAAAAAAATGCTTGTTTGTCCCATTCAATTCATAGAGAACTATTTAGTATTTAAATTTTAAATACACAAGTCATGCATAAAATTCAGATCATACTTTGATACACCTGGCAGGGCAGTGACTGATGATCGAATTCTTTCATAGTGTTTCCATAACAATAGAAATTTTGTGAGTAGGAAAAACCATTCAACCCAAAAGACTACCATAATGCAACTTTTTCCACCCGGAAATTCGTATATCAATATAAATGATAGAGCAGGCCCAACTTGGAGCATTTCTAAACCTAGAATTATAAGGTTACTGTGCTTATAGTGCTTTGATAAATCTATGATGGGTACTTATTTGCATGCAAAATTTAGAAGGATTTAGGTACACTGCATATTCCAAAAAAAAATATCATTTCTTTCTTAGAGTTTTAACTTTTTAAAATTTGAGTAAGTATTTTTCATGTTGGACCGCATCTATCTATTTTGTGTAGGTTGATTTGGTTTTCATGAATTGTTAATAAAGGGGAAGCTCCCTTACTATTGACTAGAAAGAGGGAAGGAACCATAACATTAAGACATGTCTCTAAATTCTAAATTTCTCACTCAAATATTTTGAGAGCCTTTTAGGATGCCTAGTCTAACTTGATGATGTGGCAGGTTTAATCCAGAAGTTATAAGTTGTTCCAATTTAGATATATCATTTTTATAATCTACCTCAAGATGTCTAGTTCATAGGGTATTTTGAATAGTATTAACCGAGTTATTCTCGTTGGACATGTTTTTTTTATGCTCAAAGTAATGATTTACATTTATAGTCTAAAAATCATCAACAAGATTGTCACTTAAATGCGAATCTTCTAGGTTTAGAATTCTTACTTTCATAGAAGATAGATTTCGAGAATTATTCTAATGAAAATTCAAATATAAAAAGACTATGAATAGTCAACATATTGAAGGTTAGCCATGACAACATACACTTTGAAACTATAGTTTAGTTTGTTTTCAATTTGTTCACATACAACAATTTCAAATTCCCTATATACACAATATTATAGACACACAATCATCATAGTGGAATGAGGTGGAAAGTAGATTGATGAATCCATTGTTAAGAAAAATTCAAGATCTCCTTTATGGAAATGTGTGGAAATCCTTGACAAAAATCCTATGGGTGGTTCATACAAATATAAATGTTGTGATTGCACGAAGCTCTAGAATGACTCATATAGTGGAGTGAAAGCCCATCTCATTGGGATGACTAATACAAGGGTGTTGGTATGGGATATGTTAGCACTTGGTAAATTTCCTAGAGGTTGACAGTAGAAGAAATCTACTAAGGTAACTTTATCCAACCACTTTTGAAGATGGGATCTATCCCTTCCAACTTCAGAGAGGGATCTCTCTATATGATTTGAGGAGGGTTTCTCCTAAAGTTAGGGTTACGAACCTGAGGAGTTGGTGGGTTTTCTCTTGGAGGATTTCTGTCTGACATAGTAAGTCTTTCCATCATTATTTCCATTGCTATGGCCAAAGAATCCAATTTGGAATCTGAGGTTGACGTGGAAGGTTCTTCTTTAATTGTGACTCTCCTGTCTGACCTCTGTCGTACCATTTTCGCCAACAGATTGGCCTCCACACTTATTGCACTTTTCTGCATGTCTTCCAGGGTGGTAGAATTTCTTTCCCTTAGTTGGTATGACATGTCAGTGTCAAAGCCATCAGGGAATTTTATCAAGGCCAAACCCTGTGGAGGTTTGATTTCAGCGGGGATTGCATTGTACAGGTTATTGAAGCGAGTGCAATAATCTTGCATTGTCTCACCTTGATTTCTTTTGATATTTTCGTATTCTGACAAAATTTGCAGAGGGTTTTTCTTTACCTCCCACCTGTCTAGAAAAATCCTTTGGAATGCGGTAAGGTCAAGGACTGAGGCAACACGCAACCCTTTGTACCATTTTTTAACGTCACCTGTCAAGATTTGGGCAAACAATCTCATTTTAACGTCAGCTTCATCTACTTCATGCAGATCATAATAATCATTCATTTTATCTATATGTTGTTGTGCGCTCAAAGGTATTGTTGCATCAATCTGTGGAAGTCTCGTTTGATAGTATTTGGGCATGGCATGAAGAGGCGCAGCCAACACCAAAGGAGCATATCGAGCTGCCATGATATGTGGAGGAGGTGGGATAACAGACTGGATGATCAGTGAGGTAGTGACTGAAGACGAGGACGAGGAGGGGCTAGATAACACTGAGGGAGTGATTTGCGGTTTAGCAGTGGGAGACAAAACTTCAGGGGTTCGGGGTTGCAAAACGGTTGGGTCGAAAATGATTCCAGTCACGAAACTATCGGACCGTGTTCTAATCAGGCTTTGTTGGGAAAAGGTGTCAAAGTCAGGATTTTGAAAGGTAATGGGTTCCCATGAAAAGGAAAGGGACTTATGCAAGGGAGTATGACTCACTGAACCTTCAACTATGGTATTTTTCCTGAGCAACTGTTCTGGGTTATCTGTCACTATCGCAAGTTCTGGGTCTGGATGAGATTGAGTATAAACTTTCTTGGGAGCCATATTTCTTTTTGATTTTTTATATATATACTTTTTAGTTTTATGAGTCTGAAATAATATGTACAAATTTCAATCAACCTCTAAACATTACTTTGTTCTCAAATTTGCAATATTCCAGGAACAAACTTTCTTTTTAGGGAAAAGAAAACGTGAAATTATAAATTTTTAGTTCTTCTCCCACTGTGGTTGCCACTATGTTAGCACTTGGTAAATTTCCTAGAGGTTGACAACAGAAGAAATCTACTAAGGTAACTTTATCCAACCACTTTTGAAGCTGGGATGTAGCCCTTCCAACAATAGAGAGGGATCTCTCTATATGATTTGAGGAGGGTTTCTCCTAAAATTAGGGTTCCGAACATGAGGAGTTGGTGGGTTTTCTCTTGGAGGATTTCTGTCTGACACAGTAAGTCTTTCCATCATTCTTTCCATTGCTCTGGCCAAAGAATCCAATTTGGAATCTGAGGTCGACGTGGAAGGCTCTTCTTTAATTGTCACTCTCCTCTCTGACCTCTGTCGTGCCCTTTTTGCCAACAAATTGGCCTCCACACTTATTGCACTTGGTAGAATTTCTTTCCCTTAGTTGGTATGACATGTCAGCGTCAAAGCCATCAGGGAATTTTATCAAGGCCAAACCATGTGGAGGTTTGATTTCAGCTGGGATTGCGTTGTACAGGTTATTGAAGCGAGTGTAGTAATCTTGCACTATCTCCCCTTGATTTCTTCTGATATTTTCGTATTCTGACAAAATTTGCAGAGGGTTTTTCTTTACCTCCCACCTGTCTAGAAAACTCCTTTGGAATGCGGTAAGGTCAAGGACTGAGGCGAAACACAACCCTTTGTACCATTTTTTAACGTCACCTGTCAAGCTTTGGGAAAACAAACTCATTTGAACGTCAACTTCATCTACTTCATGCAGATCATAGTAATCATTCATTTTATCTACGCGTTGTTGTGTGCTCAAAGGTCCTGTTGCATCGAACTGTGGAAGTCTCGTTTGATAGTCTTGGGGCATGGAATGAAGAGGTGCAACCAACACCAAGGGAGCATATTGAGATGCCATGATATGTGGAGGAGGTGGGATAATATAATGGATGATTGGTGAGGTAGTGACTGAAAACGAGAACTCATAGAGGCCCCTGTCTTAATCAATCCCAATCTTACCAAAGATTTCTATCTTTTTTCTTTCGCTTCTAAACATACTATAGCAGCGATATTACTACAAAAGAACAGTGAAGGGTATGAACAACCCATAGCTTTCTTTAGTAAAGCGTTGAGAGACGCTGCTCTGAATTACAAGATAATGGAGAAACAAGCTTTTGCCTTGGTAAAATCCATAAAAGACTTTAGAGTCTACATTCTCCATTCCCACACCATAGCTTATGTTCCGAATGCAGTAGTAAAAGACATTTTGACACAGGACAATCCGGATGGAAGAAGGGGAAAATGGATTGCTGTCATTTTGGAATATGCTATAGAGATTAAGCCTACAAAACTAATCAAGGGTCAAGGCCTAGCGAAATTAATGGCTGAATCAAATTTCCATGCTCTTGACATTAATTTTTTAGCTGCAGCAGATGAACAGGGCGAGATGGCAACTCCAAGCGTGAGAGAGGTATTTATCAACTCTCCATGGTACGTAGACCTTATATTCGTTTTGCAAAATTTACAAGCTCCCCTTGGTTTGACTAAGACTAAAGCTAGATTTTTAAAGTTGAAAGCCTTAAAATTCTGTATTCTAGAAGGCAATTTGTATTGGAAAGATCCTGGAGGCATTCTGTTAAATTGTTTATTGAAAGATGAAGCTGACAAAGTGTTACAAGAATTTCATGCAGGAGAATGTGGTGGCCATCTAAACTGGAAGGTCACAGCCAATAAAATACTCAGAGCTGGATTCTATTGGCCCACCCTATTCACTGATGTACATCATAAAGTGACTGCATGTCATCAATGTCAGCTGTTTGAAGGCAAAAGGAAACTCCTTCCTCTCCCCCTGAAACCAATCTCAGTTGAAGCCCCTTTCGAGTAATGGGGACTGGACTTCATTGGAGAAATACACCCCCCTTCTTTAGGCCAACATAGGTGGATTCTCACTGCCACCAATTATTTTACCAAATGGATCGAAGCAGTACCAAGCAAGAAAGCCACTGACTCTATTATTATCAAATTCCTTGAAAATAATATATTTTCTCGCTTTGGATGTCCTAGAAAGATTATAACCGATAATGCAGCTGCTTTTCGGTCGAAGAAACTCATATATTTCTGCAACCAGTATCACATTGGTTTGGGGCATTCCACAACTTACTACCCTCAGGGGAATGGGCTGGCGGAATCTTCAAACAAAACCTTGGTAAATATCATCAAGAAAACGTTGCAGGAAAACAAGAAATCGTGGCACAACAAGTTGGTGTTCGCATTATGGGATGACAGACTGACCACCAAAAGATCAATCAGTATGTCACCATACCAGCTAGTCTATGGCATAGAGGTAGTTTTCCCCACTTCTTTAGGAGTCCCTGTCATGAAGTTTCTTCAAGATGTACAAGCTGAGCCAAATGAATCACAGAGAAGGATCAACCAGATGATCCATTTACAACAGTCTAGGGACGAGGTTTTCAACAAGACTCAAGTAATCCAAGAAAGCATCAAGAATATTTTTGATAAAAGAACCAAGGAAGATGATTTTGAGTTAGGAGATTTGGTGCTGAGAGGGGACACCAGAAATGAAGACAAGGGAAAACATGGAAAATTTGACAGTCTGTGGAGAGGACCATACATGATCCAAGCTTTCAGGGGAAACAATGTTTTCTTGCTAAACAACGTTGATGGGACAGATCTGCCAGGAGGACCTATAAATGGCAGAATGCTGAAACATTATGTGCCACCTCAGTAGAGATTCGAGTTTTCACTCTCCATTGTACATACCATTTTTATTTT
>JZKD02S2309457.1:359583-397992 GCA_000966675.3 Picea glauca | reverse complement strand
TTTCGGTGATTTTTGTGAAGAAAAATGATGGAACTCTTAGGTTGACTTCAAAAAAATGAATAAGGTTACGATAAAGAACAAGTACCTTCTACCATAGATTGATGATATTTTGGATCAGTTGAAATAAGCATGGATATTTTTCAATATTGATTTGAGATTAGGGTACTATCAAGTGAGGATTTGAGAAGAAGACACTAGCATGAAAACCTTCTAGATAAGGCATGGACATTATGAATTTGTGGTAGTTCCATGTTGATCCAGATGGATTTTGGTGGCCTCCCACCTATTCCAACTAGCTCATTTTGGCAGTTTTCTAGTTTGGCATTTTTTTCTTAGTTTTAAGGTCCTTGACTTCCGGGGCTATTTTGAGGCCCTAAACAATGTTTTTAGGGCTTGCCATAGTCAAACTGAAGAATAAGTATGAGGTTGATGGAAACATATGTATTCCTCTGATATAACTTTCCAACAGGCTATCATGTGCCTAAAATGAAGATCGTATGCAAAAAATATGACCCTGGGAATTTGATGTACTAACTTACCCCAATGGGGCCCACATGACTTTTGGCGCTTCATCTCCTAGGTTTAGGGTTTTTGGATGTCTAAGGTTTTTTACATTCATGTTTATTGTAAAAAGGCCTTTAGAGCCTCATTATACTCATCTTATTGTGAATGAGTGCAACCGTCACATCTCTTCTCAAAGATAAGCCACCACCATTCTAGAAATCTTGTTTTCTGTTGCATTTTATAGTTTCATCTTATTTCCTTATTGAATAGAAATTGGTTTTACTATGTATCTGTTATTCTGAGTTAAGACTCTTTTAATAATAATCTGTATTCATTTCATTTTGCTCATAAAATCTGGATCAGTGGTATTATAGCAGTCTTCTCCTTGTCATTCTTAATGCATGTCCCCAACGAGGTGAGGGTACAAAGTATTGGGTCTCAAGCTTGTTTCTCTTGAGGACAAAATCTATTGCATGCCCAAGAGATCTCTCATGGAGGGAGAAAATAAAGACGACAGGACATGAGATCCTTTCAAAATTCTAGTTGAGAAAGTCCTCACACAACATAAGAACGAGATGATGGATAATTTTGTGAAAATCCTTCGGCGACTACCAATAGGCGACACATCTTCCTCAAACGGAGGTGCCACCCCCTTCAAGGTACAAATCAACTTTGATATTCCTATATTTGAAGGTCATATAGATGCAGATGCTGTAGAAAAATGGTTGAATCTACTAGAAGGGTATTTCTCTGCCCATAACTTCTCGAATAGATAAAATATTAATTTTACGCTCCTCAAAGTCGTTCCCCATGTCAAAGATTGGTGGGAAACTTTCTGTGAGATAAAGGAAACAAAGGAACCCTCATTATTTATGGTCATGGTCACCTGGGAGTCCTTCAGGGATGCTATTAAGGAACAATATTACCCCGTCGAAAGTTATGACGACCTATACACAAAATGGACCACATTGCGATAGGAAAGAGACCAAGCATTTCCCAAATTCACAAATATATTCCATACTTTGCGCACCAAGCTGGGTATCAAATATTTTGAGTGACATATGGTGCTCAAGTATCACGGTGGTATGCATAGATACATCCAGGCTGAAATGGAGTTTTTGGACATCTCATCCTTGGGCATGGCCTACCAATATGCTGTCAAAATTGAACATAAGCTTAAACAAAAGATGCGACAATTTGGGCCTAGGAAACCCCCACAGCAAAAGCCAGGAAAGGGTGGCCCCAACCCATAAAACAAAGGACATAGAAAATATGGATATCCTCAGGACAACCAGTCCAAGTCACAAGCAAATAAGGACACCATAAAGACAAATAAAGATACCAAGAAGTGGTGTGACTTCCATAAGAGCCCCTGGCATAACACTGCTAATTTCCACTCAAAGAAATCGCTGGTGGCTGAGGTGAAAGCCTCTGAATCAGATGCGGGTTTTGACTCTGAGTCAGAAGAAAAAAGGGGGAGACCGATCATTGATGTAGAATCCAGTGCTACTGTTGCTACCACCAAGCTCCAACCTGGTGAACCAGAGGATCCAGAGGAAGGAGAGCGCCTTTTTTCATTCGCAGATGTGGGTGAAGGGTACCTCTCTTCACTTTTTCATTGATAGCAGTAGCTAGAAGAACCTCATCTCAGCAGAGGTTGTCAAGGAGCTCACCCTATTAACAACATTGCACTTGCAACCCTACACCATTGGATGGCTCCGTCAAGGAAGTGATATACGTGTTAGCCAACGATGCCACCTGTCATATGACATCAAGCCCTTCAAAGACAAGGTATTATGTGAATGTTTCTTTTCTCAAAGTTTGTAATGTTCTTTTGGGCCAATTGTATTTATGGAAACGTCATGTTGTATATGAGTCTAGGCCTCGTAGTGTTATTATTACTTTGAACAAGAAATTGTATAGGATACTTGAGGCAGTCCCACCTAGTGTTATTTCCTTGATCTATGCCAAGCAATGCAGGAAGGTCATCTCTAAGACGGGGAAGTTTGTCTTCTTCGTGATTCTCTCTCAAAATGAGCAAAAGATCGTAGACACATCTAGGGCCTCTGCGACTGACCTCTCCACACAACAAAATCAAGTGGATAAGGTCATGGAATAATACTCAGATATCTTCTTCTCACCTACTAGGGTACCTTTGCAATGTCAGGTCAAACATCCCATCGATCTGACCCTCAGTGCACTGCTGCCCAATGGGCCAATCTATCGCCACTCTCTATTAGAGAATGACGAGATCAAGCAACAAATCCAAGAACTGTTCCACAAGGGGCACATCCATCCTAGCTCATCGCCTTGTAGGAGCCCAATCATGTTGGTACAAGAGAAATATGGAACCTGGCGACTCTGCATTGATTACTAGGCCCTGAATAAAATCACACTCAGAAAATGGTACCTGATTCCTTGAATCGACGACCTCCTTGATCAGCTCATGGGGACCAAATACTTCAGTAAGATTGAATTGAAGTATGGCTACCACCAAGTCCTGATAGAATAAACATATGTATGGAAGACCACCTTCATGTCAAATGAAGGTCTTTTTGAATGGTTGGTCATGCCCTTTGGTTTGAAAAATGCTCCAACCAGTTTCATGAGGATGGTGGACGATATCCCACAACCATTCACTAATAATTTTGTAGTGGTTTAACTCGATGACATCCTCATATACAACAAGACTTGGGCAGAACACTTGCAACATATTCAGCAGGTTCTGCACACCCTGCGGTAACACAAGCTATATGCCAACTTGGAAAAATTATCCTTCGACATGGATAGGGTCCATTACCTAGGCTACATCATTGATCAACATGGCGTACATGTGGATCCAGCCAAGATCCAAGTCATCCGTGACTGGCCATCCCCAACTACACTCACTGAACTTCAGAGCTTCTTGGGCCTTGCCAATTTCTACTGTAGTTTCATGTTGGGATTCTCCCATATTACATGGGTCCTCAACCAAGTAACCATGGGTGGTGGTACGGTGAAATTTGTGTGGGGATGGTCCCAACAACAAGTGCTCGATGATTTGAAGGAATGCTTGTGCTCAACCTAAATACTTTCATTACCAGACTTGCAACAACCCTTTGAGATCGAGACAAATGTTTCAGACTATGCTCTAGGTGTTTTTCTCACTCAACACGACCACCCCATGGCCTATCATAGTGAGACACTATCATATGTTTTTCACAAGTAACCTAATTATGACAAAGAAATGTACTCTATTGTGCAATATTTCCGCTAGTGGAGACATTACATTCTTCGGAAGGAGACATTCATCCACACTGATCATAAGCCACTGGAGTTCATGTAGACACAAGGAAAATTGCATAATGACTACCATTAGAAGTGGTCCACATACTTGCAACAATTCCACCTCAATATCAAGAATAAAGCAAGAAGTACCAAACGATTCACTGATTGCCTCAGCAGAACACCAATCATGAAACTCACCATAGTGCTAGACTCTTGTGGCCACAAGACCTTTGGATGGCCCCAACTCTATGAGACAGACTTGGACTTAGCCACCACCTACCAAATGTTGGGTGCAAATGAAATTATCGCTAATTTCCATCTTCAGGATGGGTTGTTGTGTCGTATAGGCTATATCTGCGTTCCATCAAATGAGTAAGCAGAGATTATTTGAGAAGACCACTACAACCAGGTGGTAGGACACTTTGGCATTGAAAAGATAGTGGAAATGTTGTAGAAACATTTGTACTAGCCGAAACTTCGACAGCCTGTTAGCAAGTATATCATGTCGTGCATTGCCTGCGTTATTGCCAAACTTATCACTAAAAAACAGAGTTTGTACACCCCTCTGCTTACTGCTGACATGCCATGGGAATCCATCTCAATGGACTACATGTCGGGCCTCTCATCCACCAAGAGGGGAAATGACTGTGTTTTGTGGTTATTGATCGCTTTTCCAAGATGGAAATTCCGGCTTCCTGCAAGGGGCAAGAAGAGCAACAAAACATAGGCCACTTCCAGGCTCTTATTTGAATGAGTCTGGGTACATTTTGGAATCCAATTTTTTTTTTTCTCAGATTGGGACAATCAGTTTCTTAGCACATTCGGGTTGAGCCTATGGTCACTACTGGACACCAATCTCACCAAATCCATGACCATCCACCCCCAAACAGATTTCCAAAATGAGGTTGTAAATTGAATGATCGTGCATATCCTATGCATGTACAATTCCAAGAACCTACGCACATGGGATGAGATTCTTCCCTATGTTCAACATAGCTACAACCGATCCATGCATAGCTCAACCATCCACAACCCCTTTAAGGTGGGGTTGGGATTCCAACCATTGGGTCCCACAGATGTTGCACTACCCCTTGCAGTCACCTCAACCGACTCATCTCCTACTCCAAATAAAGATGACAAAGACACATGGTTCATTGAGAGGATCCATCACATATTCCAACAGGTTTAGGATATCCTACATAAGTCCAATGCCAAGTACAAGTAGCGCCATGATCAAGACCGAGTGCCACATAAGTTTCAGGTGGGAGACAAAGTTTGGTTGCATTTGCATAAAGAACTCCTTACAGGGCCCCATCAGAATATTCTCCCACTCCGTTATGGGTCGTACACCATCACCAAGGTTGTGGGTGATAATTCTTTTGAAATCAACATTCCTCCTTTCTTTGACCTGCACCCAGTGTTCAACGTGGATCTCCTTTGACCTTATTTACCACCATTATTGGACACCTCAGAGATAATAGAACATTTGACACCAATAGAGCTCAACCCTGGATACACACAACAAAAATATAGTGATCATATTGTGGACACACAGGTCAAGGGCACTCGTCATCAAAGGATCCAACTTTATCGAGTTGTCAAAGCAGGGACGCTCCTACACCAAGGAAAGTGACTCACCTAGGGATAAATTCGGCAGAAATTTCCTCATCTGATGGGAGAACTCAATGCAATGGAGACCATTTCTTCCTTAGGGGAAAGGACTGATATAGATGTATTCCGGTGGCCTCCCACCTATTCTAAGTGACTCATTTTGGCAGTTTTGCAGTTTGCCAGTTTTTTCCTAGTTTTCAGGTCCCTAACTTCTGGGGCCGTTTTGAGGCCATAAACAACATTTTTAGGGATCTCCACAGTCAAAATCTACAAAAATTTAGATTCTGAGAAAAACACGTGTATTCCTTGGATAGACCTTTCCAATGGGCTATCGTGCGCCTAAAACAAAGATCGTATGCAAAAGTGATGACCCCGGGAAGTTGATGTACTAACTTACCCCAACGAGACCCACATGACTTTTGGTGCTTCATCTCCTAGGGTTAGGTTTTTTGGATGTATAGGGTTTTGGGCATTCTTGTTTATTGTAAAAGGGCCTTCAGAGCCTCATTGTACTTATCTTCTTGGAAATGAACACAACCGTCACATATCTTCTCAGAGATAAGCCACCACCATTCTAGAAAGCTTGTTTTCCGCTGCATTTTACAGTTTTAGCTTATTTCCTTATTGAATAGAAACTAGTTTTAATGTGTATCTGTTATTCTGTGTTAAGAATATTTTATTAATAATCTATATTCATTTTATTCTACTCAAAAAATTTGGATCAGATGTAAAGAAAGGTTTGGTGGATTCCTTACCCAAAATGGGCATGTTATTTTTTTATGAATCAAGGAAGCTTAAATATAATGAAACAAATTATTCTACCCATGAAGTGGAGCTTGAAAATATTTTTCATATGCTTAGGATGTGGTGGAATTATCTCATGGGAAAAAAATTCAAGAAAAAGATAGAACATAGTGGCATGAAATATTTGTTTGAACAACCAATACTAAATGCCAGACAAGCTAGGTGGGTGGGATTTATCAGTGACTGTGATTTTGGCATCAACATTATGTGCAAGTTAAAAAAGGCTTATAACAAGGTCAAGTACAACTAAATTTTAAAGACTATAGGATGGAAGAGGATGGGATCCTCTTGTACAAAAATAAATCTTATGTTCCTAATTATTAAAAGTTGAGAAATTTAGTGTTAAAAGAAATGAACAATGTGTTATACGCTAGACATCCAAGGTACCAGAAGACAATTGCAATTATAAGAGACCAATATTTTTGGTCTGGAATTATGAAAAATGTGGTTGATTATATAGCCATATATATGTAACGTTAGTAGGTAAAGTATGAGAAAGGACATCTAGCAAGACTACTACATCCATTTTCCATTCCTAAATGGAAATATGAAGTATTACCATAGATTTCATCACTAAATTTCCCAAAACAAAAAGATGGCATGATTCCATCATGGTTGTGGTGGATAAGATTACAAAGGATGGAAATTTTGTTCCAATCAAGATGACTCACAAGGTAGGCACATTGCAAAAAATTATATGAAATATAATTCTAGGCTACATGGTGTACCTAAGGCGATAGTTTCTGACAAAGATCCCAATTTCACTTCCAATTTTCAAAAAGATTTGTTTAAAGGATTTGAGACAAATTTGAATTTCAACACATCATATCATCTAGAGTGAGATGTATAGACAAAGAGGGTGAACCAAATAATTGAGGATATGCTAAGAATGTATGTAATGGACACGCCTTCTAGGTGAGAAGACTATCTTCAATTGGTTGATCTTTCTTACAATAACAGGTATCGGGTATCATTGAAGATGAGCCCATTTGAAACCTTTCATGGTAGAAAATGCAATTGCTAATTTCCCTGACAAATCCCTACGTTAATCATCAATCCCCATGTAAATCCCTAGATATTGATTTGTTGCATTTATATTATTATATTAGTATTGTTGGCTAGACCTTTTAATTGTAATTGTATGTTTGGTCTCCTATATATATACCAACGAGACCTAGTTTTAGGATAATCTCATATTGTCTTATGCATTGCATATATTCTAAACAGAGGTTTTCCCCTTGAAGTGGATTATTCATTGAATATTTTTGGAGTTTGGTTCATAGCATGTGGTATCAAAACATACAATCCTAGGGTTTCACTCCTTCAATTAAGACATCTTGTAATTTTCAATATAAAACTTTTTTGGGACTCTTCAGATAATGAAATTTTGAGGATATTTAGGAGACATATTGAGGTACATGTGGTAAAAATTATAGGAAATGATTCATTATATTTTCTAATATATATCATGTGGAATTTAGAGTTTGTGAATAGTCCCCGAATCTGTTTTAAATGAGTCATTTTGGAATTTTTGATATAAACATTTTTTGGCATGGTTTTACACTGTGAAGTTTTCGATATTCATAGGAGACATAGTGAAGTACTTGTAGTGTTCTTTGTATGAGTGACATATATGAATCTTTGTAAGTCCAAATTGAGTGCTACTAGTTCCTTTGGAAAGAAGACAAACTCCAATATTTCAAGTAAAAATTTAAGAATCATATTTGAAATATTTGACACATGGCATTCCATACAAGTTCTATATCCAAAAATGGATAAGAATCAACATGTTTTGGGAAGGTTACTATTATCTCATAGTTTGTAGTTGGAGTAAAAGATGGATGGATAAGAGGCAAACTGGCGTAATTGATACTATCCTAACACTGTCACCTCAATAAGATAACTCTTTCTGTTTAGGGTGGTAGGCCCATGAGAGACGTCCTCAGTGACCTGGGGTTTTTAGAAGGCAAAGATTATGGCTAAGTAGTAGTTTTCCACCCTTACAAGTCACCACTGATAAGAAATTCCAGCTAATCAGCCAATAAAGATAAAGATAACTGGAATTACAAATGATCACCAAGAGTGTACCTGCCCGAGACAAAGCAACAAGAAAACTATACATGCGCAAGGTCACTTGCATGGTTAGTACTTCATAAAATCAAAGAATTTTTGATATAAAACAATTGAACAATAATATAAGTAAAGAAAATCAATGATATAAACTAGCAATGATCACAACATATCACTTCATAATAAGTGATAAGGAAGCTTCACAATTATCAATGACAATTTATCATGAATGTAACAATACCAGAAGCAACGCCTTATCCAATCTTTCAATTGCTTTAAATACACAATAAATGTTGCATGGATATGTTTTATAGCACAAAATATATGGTGACAACAACAAGGTTAGTAAATGTTAGTCTAAGCCAAGGTTAGGAGGATTAGTAGTTGTTCAAAGTATTGGATGTGTGTATGATCAAGGTACTCAACATAATGATAATGATCGGGCTAGATACAAGAGGGTTTGATGTTGAAGTGTTGCTAAGTAAAGGCTTCAACAAATCAAACCCTAGGGGAGACGACTCACTAAGGTGTAGTAAACATAGGCCTTAGTGTGTCTTCCTCCTTCTCTAGCTCAAAAGGAAAATTTAAAAGGCTAGCTTGAGTAATAAATTCCAGGGCTAAAGACAAGAGAGTTTAATGATGAAGTGTTGCTAAGGCAAGGCTTCATCAATCAAACCCTAGGGGAAAATGGCTCACTAAGTGTAAAAACCCTAGGCCTTAGTGCATTTTCCTCCTTCTTTAGCTCAATGAAAAGATAAAAATAGCTAGGCTAGAAGAGTAGAGGTAGAGTGTTGCTATGACAAGGCTCTATTTATCTTCAACAAATCAAAATGGCTCTTAGCATAACTTGGTAGGGACATGAAACAAGGACACCAACATGTGCTCATTCCCTAGGGCTTGATTCAGCAAATTCCATTAAAATGCAAGAAAAAGATACCATAACCATTCAAATAAAGAAGAATTACAAAAATTTTCTTACATTCATCAACCATTCATTAGGAAAAACCCTAGTTGTAAACCTTCCACCAAGAAAATATAGAAAATATGCAAGAGAGAGCCTACTTCAACAAGTGTGCATCAAAATTTCAGCCAAGAACCCTAAAGGAGGGCGCAAATTTCAGACCTCACCAAGAGTGAGTGAAAGATGATGATCAAAATGAGAGTTGTAGCTCTCTACTTATACAATATCAATGGCCTTTATTAAAATTTAGGCCAACAAAAGGCCGACAAGGCCAAAATACCAAATAATATTATTTTACATTAAATGTCATAAATTAAACCCTAATCAAGAAAAAGTAAAGACGTCATGCCCTTTCTAGGGTGACATTATCCCTTTTAAGGGTAGGATTGGCCTCTTGGAGAAAAACGTTAGCCCTCCTTGGGCCTCTCCAAGTTGCCACACATGCCACAATTGCCACAAATGCCTCCCCAAAATGTCCATAATGATGGATGACATCATAGGCATCCTGGGTAATGTCATGGGCCTTTTAAGGCCAACATTCCAGTGGATAGGGAACAACCCCCCTAGGTAAGGCTCTACTAGGGTGACTTTATGGAACATCCTTCTCTTCTCTAGTGGAAACCCCTATGTCCCATCTCTACTGCCTGCTGGGGTTTCAACATCCATCTTGTGGGCTCTTCAGCCCCATGGAGGTCTAAACTAATAATCTCCCCATGTGTACCTATCCAAAGTGGTACCTGTCCGTCGGGTATGATCTTGCACATCAACAAATATGCCCTCCATGGGCTCATAAGTCACAGGGATCATAGCAATGTCAATCACATCCAATCATCAATTTTATTAAACATGTGCATAAAACCCCTTTTACTCAGTCAAGTGCTCAAAGACATTATAAAAATCTGCAAGGCAAGTTTGGAGGAAGTGGCAGGGCGTCCTATTGGGCTAGTGTCCACTGGATGTGGGATGTTTCCAGAAAAAATCAAATCCAAGTCATGTTAATGGATGAGGTGGATAAGGGATGTCCTCACAAGGGGTGCAGTGATAGCAGGGGAATGCAAGTCTTACCTGTGGGTGCCTTTGTAGAAGGTGAGTTGCACCTGTCCTGGATGAAAATGTTTCCAAGCCCATTCATGCCTTTTATTTTTTATTCTTTATTTCTTTTTCTTTCAAGAAGCTAATCAGGGGACACTACCCTGGCGTGATGAACAATGATGGAAATGTTACCCACAAGAACTTTCACAGAAATGAGAAGGTTGTCTCATGATGAGACCTCCTTTCTCTTGGCTATCCCACCAAGAGACACTACCCTGGCATGGTAACCAAATGCTAGTAGTGTCATACCACTAGGTGCCCATGGACCTAATAGGCTGGCTTGTGATGAGACCCCCTATCGTCTGACTAGGTATTGTTTTATTATTTTTATGGGTCCCTCTTGTTTCTTGTTGAGAATATTTTTACTTCTTTCTCGGGGATCCCTGGGTGAAGCATCTCGAGGTTTTATTTTTTGGGATTTTATATTTTTCCATCTACTTTTACCTTCTGGGCGTTTATCCCCTTCTTCCCACAAGGCAAGGTTCAACCCTTAAATGATTGGCCAACCCAATGCCTGGACCAATGTAATGGGATGGATGAGAGGGAAGTAAGATGTAAAGTGGTAAGTATGACAGGAGCAGACGATGACTCTTCATAAATCCCCCTAGTAGCAACTCAAAACCTATGGGCACAAGATTACTAGGGAATCTTGTCATTCCCCCCATACATGGTCAAGTGGATAAGTATCATATCCAAGAACATGTTAGAAACAAAAATAACTAAATGCACATATTCAAAGGTTTTGAGGATCAAAGTGACACATACAATGATACCCAGACTCGTTACCTCATGGAGAAAGATCCATCTCTGCTACAGGACTAAGCCGAGGTGATGGATGTTGTTGTTGCTGACAAAGTGGAGGCATTGAAAGGAAGAAAATATGGGCTCTCGAGGGCCATGCTCAAGTCAATCTAGATCTCAGTACTCCATGTCTAGGACCTGTGGGCCTCGATACATAATCTCCTTAGTTATCCCTAAAGTGGGGGATAATTGTTACCATAAATTTTAATTGACACGTAAAATTTTGGTCAAACATGTGGCATTGAAGAGAAAACATATTAGAGTACTACAATAATAAATTTAAAACTTAGAAGGCATGGAATTTCAAATATACATCGGGTCATAGGTTGGTCAACAAGACAGTCTCAAAATAGGGTTTTGAAGGTACACAACTTACAATTGGCTTAACTATTGGGGGGGTTGATTGCTAGCATACACCTAGGGATCTTTAGACTTCATCCTTGAGTCCTCATTTGTTTGGCAAAATTATTCAAACCCATGCTCACTCATGTCTTGATTTTCTTGGGTTTGACTTGACATGATCAAGGTGAATATGGAATCTACAAAATTAGGTTTCTCATGAGTAGCCATACTTAGACCCTCAGATGGTTCATGTTGTCTTGAAAATTTTAAGACATCTTTCATATTTGAGAAACCTGTGCTCCATTTCCTATGGAAAGAATTGTTTTCTAACTCTATAATCTCTAGGAGGTCATGCTCTAGTCCTCCCATGTTTTCCTTATTTATTTCCCAGATGTCATCATTGTTCAAAAGGTTGACCTAATGGGTGAGGCTTCTAAACTTAAGTTTCTCTTCAATTTGGTAGGTAACATCTTGAGCTTCTTCTAGATTTGTAGGAAAATGATTCTTGAGGGTGAGTTGTAAAGTTCCTTCAAAAGAGTTAAGTTAACGTTGGAGAATAATTATCTTGGAGAGGAAATTGGGGTCAAGTTTGTTAATGAGAGTATTGAACCTATCATTTAATTCCATAACATCTTCATTTGTTTGTTTGCAAGATTCAAGGAATTGAGAGTAAAGGGAATCCATGCTTTGCTTTTCACACCAATTGTTCTTAAAAGTTTGTTCAAGATCTTCAGGGGTTTTGATGCTCCCTTTCGAGAGACTTCTAATCCATTCTCTGGCACTTTCGGTGAGTGAGATTGAAAATATCCTTGTAAAGACATTAGGGTGTTTCGGTCTGGATTGGTGAAACTGGAACTTTTCACAAAACTTGGTCCACTGAGAGTTACCACAGGATCCCTTTTCTCCTGAAAATATAGGTATCCAGGAGTCAACCTTATTAGGTAGATCATGTAATCCCCCTTGGGTGTTAGCTAAGTTCAAAGAGCCAAAGATTTATTTGTGAGACCATTTGGGAGAACTCACGGGGGTAACATAATTTGTAGAGGCCATAGTAGTGGAAGGAGGTATGTACTGATGCCCACTATGGTTTGTCATTTGTGGAGTCTCCAGATAATTTTCTTGAAATTATAAAAAAGATAAGGGAATCACCCTTAGTGGAGTCATCAGGTAAGCTTGTAAGATAAAGAGTCTTGTGGAAAGGCTTACCGAAAAATTGTCGTCTTGAGGAGAATTGAATCAATGTTCCCCGACAACGGTGCCAAAATGCTATCACGCATTTTGTAGTTAGAGTAAAAGATGGATGGATAAGAGGCAAACTGGTGTAACTGAGACTATCCTACCACTGTCACCTCAATAGGATAACTCTTTCTACTTAGGGTGGTAGGCCCAGGGGAAACATCCCCAGTGACCTAGGGTTTTGAGAAGTCAAATGTTATGGCTAAGTAGTAGTTTTCCCCCCTCACCAGTCACCACCGATCAGAAAATCCAGCTAATTAGCCAATAAAGATAAAGATAACCGGAAGTACAAATGATCACCAAGAGTGTACCTGCCCGAGACAAAGCAACAAGAAAACTATACATGCGCAAGTTCACTTGCTTGGTTAGTACTTCATAAAATCAAAGACTTTCCGATATAAAGCAATTGACCAATAATGGAAGTGAAGAAAATCAATGATATAAACTAGCAATGATCACAACATATCACTTCACAAGTGTTAAGGAAGCTTCACAATTACCAATGGCAATTTATCATCAATGTAACAATACCATAAGCAATGCCTTAGCCAATATTTCAATTTCTTTAAACACACAATAAGTGTTGCATGGATATGTTTTATAGCACAAAATAGATGACGAATACAATAGGGTTAGTAAATGTTAGTATAATCTAGGGTTAAGAGGATTAGTAGTTGTTTAAAGTATTGGATGTGTGTATGATCAAGGTACTCAACATAGAAGGTCTAGATCAGTGCGCTATTAGGGTAAATGGAGTCAAAATCACTGCAAAAGTTGAAGGGCCAAAATGATAGTGATAGGGATAGAGACAAGAGGGTTTGATGTTGAAGTGTTTCTAAGGAAAGGCTTAAACAAATCAAACCCTAGGGGAGACAACTCACTAAGGTGTAGTAAACCTAGGCCTTAGTGTGTCTTCCTCCTTCTCTAGCTCAAAAGGAAAATTTAAATGACTAGCTTGAGTAATAGATGCTATGGATAAAGACAAGAGAGTTTAACGATGAAGTATTGCTAAGGCAAGGCTTCATCAATCAAACCCTAGGGGAAAACGACTCACTAAGGTGTATAAAACCTAGGCCTTAGTGTGTTTTCCTCCTTCTTTAGCTCAATGACAAGATAAAAACGGCTAGGCTAGAAGAGTATAGGTAGAGTGTTGATATGACAAGGTTCTATCCATCTTCAGAAAATCAAAATGGATCTTAGCATAACTTGGTAGGGACATGAAACAAGGACACCAACATGTGCTCCTTCCCTAGGGTTTGATTTAGCAAATTCCATTAAAATGGAAGAAAAAGATACCATAACCATTCAAATAAAGAATAATTACAAAAATTTACTTACATTCATCAACCATTCATTAGGAAAAACCCTAGTTGTAAACCTTCCACCAAGAAAATGCAGAAAATAGCCAAGAGAGAGCCTCCTTCAACAAGTGCACATCAAAATTTCAACCAAGAACCCTAAAGGAGGGCACAAATTTCAGACCTCACCAAGAGTGAGTGAAAGATGATGATAAAAATGAGAGTTTTAGCTCTCTACTTATACAGTATCAATAAACTTTATTAAAATTTAGGTCACCAAAAGGTCGACAAGGCCAAAATACCAAATAATATTGTTTTACATTAAATGTCATAAATTAAACCCTAATCAAGCAAAAGTAAAGACGTCATTCCCTTTCTAGGGTGACATTGGCCCTTTTTATGGAAACATCGGCCTCCTGGAGAAAAACATTAGCTCTCCTTGGGACTCTCCAAGCTGCCACACGTGCCACAACTGCCACAAATGCCTTCACAAAATGTCCATAATGTTGGATGATGTCATAGGCATCCTGGGTGATGTCATGGGCCTTCCAAGGCCAATGTTCCAATGGAGAGAGCACAACCCCCTATGTAAGGCTCTACCAGGGTGCCTCTATGGAACGTCCTTCTCTTCTTTGGTGGAAACCCCTCTATCCTGTCTTTGCCCCCTGCTGGGGTCTCAACATCCATGTGGTGGGATCTTCAGCCCCATGGAGGTCTGAATTGATCATCTACCCATGTGTACCTGTCCAATGTGGTACCTGTCCATCGGGTATGATCCTCCACATCAACAAATACACCTTCCATGGGCTCATAAGTCACATGGATCATAGCAATGTTAATCACATCCAATCATCAATTTTATTAAACATGTGCATAAAACCCCTTTTACTTAGTCAAGTGCTCAAAGAAATTATACAAATATGCAAGGCAATTTTGGAGGAAGTGATAGGGTGTCCTATTGGGCTAGTGTCCACTGGATGTGGGATGTTTCTAGAAAAAATCAAATCCAAGTCATGTTTATGGATGAGGTGGATAAGGTATGTCCTGAAAAGGGGTGCAGTGATAACATGTAAATGAAAAGTCTTACTTGTGGGTGCCTTTGTATAAGGCGAGCTACACCTATCCTGGATGCAAATGTTTCCAATCCCATTCATGCTTTTTATTCTTTATTCTTTATTTCTTTTTCTTTCAAGAAGATAATCATGGGACACTGCCCTAGCGTGGTGACCAGTGGTGGCATTGTCACCCACAAGCACTTTGATGGAAATGAGAAGGTTGGCTCGTGATGAGAACCCCTTTCTCTTGGCTATGCCACCAAGAGCCACTACCCTTGCGTGGTAACCAATTTCTAGTAGTTTCATACCGCTAGGTGCCCATGGACCTAATAGGTTGGATTGTGATGAGACCCTCTATCCTCTGACTAGGTATTTTTTTATTATTTTTATGTGTCCCTCTTGTTTCTTACTGAGAATATTTTTATTGATTTCTCAGGGATCCTTGGGTGAAGCATCTTGAGGTTTTATTTTTTGGGCTTTTATATTTTGCCAACTACTTTTACCTTATGGGCCTTTAGCCACTTCTTCCCACAAGGCAAGGTGAAACCCTTAAATGACTGGCCAATCCAATTCTCAGACCAATGTAATGGGATGGATGAGCAGGAAGTAAGATGGAAAGTGGTAAGTATCACAAGAGCGGACGATGACTCTTCAAAAATCCCCCCAGTGGAAACTCAAAACCTATGAGAACAAGCTTACTAGGGAATCTTGTCATTCCCCCCAGACATGGTCACATGGATAAGTATAATATCCAAGCACCCATTAGAAACAAAAATAACTAAATGCACAGATTCAAAGGTTTTGATGATCATAGTGACACATACCATGATACCCAGACTCATTACCTCATGGAGCAAGATCCATCTCTGCTACAGGACCAAGCCGAGGTGATGGATGTTTCTATTGCCAACAAAGTGGAGGTGCTGAAAGGAAGAAAATATGGGCCCTCTAGGGCCATTCTCAAGTCAATCTGGTTCTCGGTACTCCATGTCTAGGACCCGTGGGCCTTGAGACGTAATCTTCTTAGTTATCCCTAAAGTGGGGGATAACAATTACCATAAATTTTTCTTGACATGTAAAATTTTGGTCAAACATGTGGCGTTGAAGAGAAAACATATCAGAGTACTACAATAATAAATTTCAAACTTAGAAGGCATGAAATTTCAAATATACATCAGGTCATGGGTTGGTCAACAAGACAGTCTCAAAAATAGGGTTTTTAAGGTACTCAACTTACAATTGGCTTAACTTTTGGTTGAAAGATATGTTTTTGGTGATTCAAAATTTGTGATAAAGAGAAAAAAATATGAGTTTTATTATTTTTGTCCCACATGGCAAAGGGTACTCCAAAAATGACTTCTCGGATTAAACCTCCAGAAATATTAACCAGGAATCATGAAGAAAATGAAGAGATATAAAACCAACTATCCAATTTAGAAAATCAAATTAATGAATTGAATGACAAGTCAGTAAAAAAATATTATTTGATAAATGTTCTAACATAAATGGAATGAAAGATGAAAAATAACATGAATGATAATAAGGAATATATGGAAACAAATATGGAAGATATGGAAAATAACATAAATGATAATAGGGAACATGTGGAAAAGAAGATGGAATAGATGAAAAAGAAGATGGATGAAAATTATAGGGAACACATGGAAAAGAAGATGGATAAAATGATGGAAGAATTGAAAAAATCCATGTCAACCATCTTGTTACATACCTTAGATGATAGATTCTCTCAAGGAGATATCGTGAGACAAGAAAATCATGTAATTGTGGAGGAAATAAATATTGAGCCCCAAAATCATGATGATTTATCACCTCTAGATCTGAATCATCGGGGGTTCCACTCAGAACTACTTAATTCTCAAGATCAATCTCACGAATATTGATATTAAACATCCTATAACATGGATATTATAGATGAAACAATTATTCGATCTACACCAAGCGCCAAACTTACAAAAGACAACTCTTGCATCCTTGTATTTAGAAAATGATCAATTTCTCTAGTACCAATGGATTTGTGAAAGAAAAAATGATTCTATTATATCTTGGTTCATTTTTATGAATGAATTTATAACACATTATGGGGATATTAAGAGAAACACTTTCTTTAGTCAATTGTTAAATCTTCGACAAAGAGGTTCAATTACAAAGCACATTCAAAAATTCTAAAAACTAAGTATCGGGGTAAAAAACATTCCATATGATAATTTGTTACATTTCTTTATGGGCACTTTAAAGGAGAACATTCAATGTGAGATGTGTCTCTTCAAACCTAAAACCCTAGAGCATGCTTTCAATATGGCAAGGAAAGTGGAAAATAAAAATATGGCTACGAGAAGAGTGATCTCTAATGACTACAAGGAGCACCATACTACCTCTCCTAACCTCACTCAGCCTACAAGTTTGACACCTAAGAAAATGGATGAAATAAGATAAAAGGGACTATGCTTCAATTTTGATTGCAAGTACAATGAGGGTCATACATGTGGTGAGAAGAAATTATTCTACATAAATTGTGAAGAAGAAGGAGATCACGAATTGGAACCATTGTGGGACACAGATATAGAAGAGACTACTACAACCATATCTTGTCATGTATTGGCTAGCATTAGTACTCTAGAAACCCTCAATATACAAGGATATATAAAAAATAAAAGGGTAATAGTATTGATTGATTATGGTAGTACCCATAACTTCACTGATTGTAAATTAGTGAAACTTCTCAATTTCTTTGTATTTCTAGCACGAAAGTTTCAAGTAATGATTGCAGAGAAAGGTACTAAAAATTATTTAGGGAAGTTTCATAGTATTAAGCTCAATATGGGGGGGTATTTATTGGATAGTCCCATGATTTCAATATAAATGGGTAGTGTTGATGCTTTATATTGGTCCAATGCTTACTATCATTGGGAACATTGGCTCTTAATTTTCAAGAAATTTTCATGAGATTTTCCTTAGAATTTAATGAAATTTAACTCAGAGGTATCCAAGGGATCATCTCTAAAGTTATTAGCTCTAACAACATGAAAAACTTACTAAAACATGAACACCATGATGTACTTACACAATTTTTCTCACTAGATGTTCAAACGTCTAGACCTTTTGTTCTAGTGGATCTCCAAAAATTTATCAAAAATCGTTTCAAGGTATTCGAAGATATTACTAACGGTCTTCCACCTTTTCGATATCATGACCATGTTATTCATTTACAACCAAGAATTTTACCACCTAACAATAGGCCTTACATGTACGCATATGAAAAAAAGAGTGAAATTGAGCATATGATTCAAGAAATGTTAGAGGCTAGCATCATTCAACCTAGAAAAAGTGAATTCTCTTCACCAATGGTGATGGTTATAAAAAGGATGGTTCATGGAATATGTGTCCAAATTATAGATAGATCAACAAAATGACCATTAAAGATAATTTTCCTATTCATGCCATTGATGAATTATTAGATAAATTGCAAGGAGTTTTTTTTTACTAAGTTGGATAGCCATTATGGATATCATCAAATCAGAATGAGGAAATAAGACATTCCCAAAGAAACCTTTATAACACATGAAGTTCATTATGATTTTTCGGTGATGCCATTTGGCCTTAGTAATGCACCTTCAATATTTCAAAGCTTGATGAATTCTATTTTCAAACCCTTGCTCATAAAATTTGTGTTAGTATTTTTTGATAATATACTAATCTACAAAAAATCATGGGAATAACATGTACAACTTGTTGACACGGTGTTAAAAATATTGGAAGAGAAACAAGTGTATGAAAATCATCCCAACTGTTCCTTTTGGGTTCAAGAAGTGAAATATCTTGTTCATATTGTATCTCATTAAGGTGTTAAAGTGGACCCTAGCAAAATTAAATCTATGATGGAATGGCCAATTCCGAAAACCTTAAAGAATCTTAGAGGATTCTTAGGATGGATAGGATATTACCACAAGTTTGTCAAGAATTATGGTCAAATAGTATCACCTCTAACAATGTTATTAAAAAGGAGACATTTTCTTGGACTCAAGAAGTAACCAAATATTTTGAAAAGCTTTTTGCGGATGTGTGTACGAATCCTATATTGGCCACACCTAACCTCCCAAAAACCTTTATTGTGGAATGTGATGCCTCAGGATATGGCACTGGTGAAGCTTTAATGCAATAAGGAACACCCCTTTCCTTTGAAAGTACTCAAATTAAAGGAAAGAACTTGCTCAAACCTATTTATGAAAAGGAAATGTTGGCCATACTACATGTAGTTAAGAAATGGTGCCCTTACCTAATAGGAAGACACTTCAAGGTAAAAAAAGATTGTGATAGTTTGAAGTACTTATTGGAAAAATGATTATCTTTATAAGAGAAACAAAAATGGGTTACAAAACATATGCTAGGTTATGACTTTGAAATTATATACAAAAAAGGAAAATAAAAAAATGGTGGAAAATGCACTTTAAAGGAAAGAAGAAGACACCAAGGGTTTATCACGTGTTATTTCAATTCCACAATCTGATTGGGTGGAAGAAGTAAGGATAGAATGGAAGTAAGATCAAAAGGTATGCAATATCATTAAACAACAATAATAGGAACCAAGCACATTAGGTAAATTTGTTTGGAATAATGATTTATTGTGGTATCAAGATCACTTATATTTATGTAATAATTCCCAACTCAAGCATAAGGTCCCTTTGTAATTGCTCACTTCTTCTATAGGAGGACATTCAAGGTTCTTGAAAACTTACCACAAGATCAAGAAGGACTTTTTATGGGAAGGTCTTAAAACTAATGTTAAAATTATTTTGGTTGAATATGTGGTTTGCCAATAAAATAAGGGAGATACAATCAATACCCCAGGTATCCTACAACCATTATCTATACCAATTTAATGTTGGGAAGAGGTTTCAATGAATTTTATTACAAGTCTACCCAAGTCCAAAGGAAATAATTTCATCATGGTAGTAGTGGATTGACTCACAAAGTATATGTATTTTTTCTCCCTTTCCCATCCTTTTAAAACAAGTAAAATAGCCACAACATTCATGGAAATGGTTCAAAATCTACACGGAATCCCTAAGATCATTGTAAGTAACAAAGCTCTAATTTTCACTAGAAAATTTTGGAATGAATTATTTTCTTGTTTGGATACTCAATTGGATCATAACTCCTCTTACCATCCTCAATCTGATGGAAAAATTGAGATTGTGAATAAATTTCTAGAAGTGTATCTTTGTTGTTTTGCATATGATAAACACACACAATGGGTCAAGTGGTTTCCCTTGGTATAATGGTGGTACAACACATCCTTCCATTATTCATAAAAAATGTCCCCATTTATGCACTTTATGGATATCATCCTCCATTCATCACATTAACCTTGAAAGGGAAAGTGGAGGTTCAAGCAGTGGAGGACCACATAGAGCACCAACAAGAGGTTATAAAACTATTTAGGGACAACTTCGTTATAACACAAAACATGATGAAACAAGAAGTAGAATAACATCATGGTGAAAGAGAATTTGAAGTGGGGGATTGGGCATTAATGAGGCTACGACCATATGTCAAACATATTTCCTTCAAGGAACAAAAGAAGGAAAATAAGTTAGCCCCAAAATATTATGGTCCTTATAAGTTGTTACAGAGGATTGAAAGTATGGATTATAAATTGGAGTTACCTTCATCTTCACATGTACATCCAGTCTTCCATGCTTCTTTCTTAAAGAAGGTAGTTGGTGACAAGATCCCAGCTCAAAATATTTTACTAGAGATCAATGAAGAAGGGAAAATCATACTAGAACCATAAATAATCCTTGAAATAATGGTTAAGCAACTAGAAAATCAATCAATTATTGAGTACCTCATCAAGTGGAAGAACCTAGCAATAGAAGAAGAGACATGGAAATGTGAGTTCTTCATGCAAAAAAATATGCAACTAATCAAGTGTCGAGGGAAACACTTGTTTGAAGAGGAGGGGCATGTTAAGCCCCTAGAAAAGATCCATGTTAATCATAAAACCCCATGTAAATCCCCAGATATGGAATTTTTTAATTTCTATTGTTACATTAGTATTGTCAGCTAGACCTTTTAATTGTAGTTGTACCCTCGATCTCCTATATATATACCAAGGAGACCTAGTTTTATGATCATCTCATATTGTCTTGTGCATTGCATATATTATAAAAGGAGGCTTCCCCATCAAAGTGGATTATCCATTGAATATTTTTGGATTTTTTTTATAGCAACAACACACCATTAAGATGGGATAACCCAATAAATAGAGTTGTTATTGGGTTATAACAGCTAAAGCAAATGGAAGAGTAGATGGTAAAGATCAAGAATAAATTAAAAATTACACAGGACGAAAAAAAGAGATATGTCAGCAAAGGAATAACATACATGGAATTTAGAGTGGGTGAGCATGTGTTTTTAAAAGTTAAGGCTAAAAGAAGCTTGCTGAAATTGAGAAATTTCCCAAAGTTTGTAGCAATATATTTTGGGTTGTTTGAAGTCCTAGAGAGAATAGGAATAATCACATACATGCTTGCATTTATTGCATCTATGAGAATTCATAATTTATTTCATGTGTCTTTATTGAAGAAGTATGTGCCTGATCCTAACCACATGATTGATTGGAATATGATCTAGGTTGATCATGAAGGGGAATTTCGAGTGGAGACAATGTGCATTCTAGACCAAAAATTCAAAGTGCTTAGGAACCAATCCATCGACTTGATAAAGGTCCAGTGGAACTACTATGGTTTTGAAGAAGGCACATGGGAGCATGAGAAGGCCATGCAATAAAAATACCTACATCGTTTTGCAAATTTTGAAGAAACTTGAATGTACATTTGTATATAAGGATACAAAGACTCTATTTTTGGTAGTTGGAGTTCTTGGAGCCACAACTTTGAGACTTCATGTTCGACCTGTACTAGATCCCTAAAGGGAGTGGGAAAACCTAAGGGACTACATGAAAAGAAGGGGGTACACTTCCTTAGGTTGTGTATGTTGAGGAGAATGAGAGTTGTTGGTTGGAATTGATGCAGCGAAAAAATGCGTGGGAGTTTAGAAAACATTCGGTGTTTTGAGTTGACTAGCCTTCCATTTTCTTCCTATAAATCATCAAAACCAACACTCTCTTTACCACTATCATATATTTATGTGTCCTTGAGGATGAGTCGAGAGTACGCCCAAAATGTTGGATGTTTCATAAACTCCCACACAATTCTTTCCAATTTTTTTTAACCACTATTATGACTAACCATGGAAAGCTTCACACACTGATTTATGTAGGAGTCATAAAATTGTGAAGTTATTGAGTAATGTGATTTAAAATTTTCATATATGAACATGTACACTATTATGGTGATGTGCGACAAGGATGGTGCAAAATGTAGGTGAAGGGGAATGTGAAACCCTATTTTTTAATCCATAGATTAGCGATATATATTTGTGAATCTGATATATAGCCACACGACAAGAGATGTAATATATAAACAATGTACATTGAAAATAATAAAATAAAATATAACACCGACTATATATATATAAGAATGAAGTCGTGGGGGATAAGTTTCGATAAGAGAGAGGGGGATAAAGGGGGTCAAAGGGGAATTTCTACATGCTTAATAAACCCAAGCCACTTTTCTAAATCATTTTATTATTAACATTTACCTCGTTTGACTGATCAAACCAATCATTGAATGCATGTAAGAGGTTAGATATTGAATAATGGGATAAAGTACATGCATGTAAGAGGTGGGTGAAATATTCATTTCACCTATTTATTAGAGCATGGGCTAGGTACAATATTTTTGGGAAAGTGTGAGAGTCATCATGCATGGAGAAGAAGAAAATGAAATTTAAATAGGGAGAGAAGGAAGTTTTAATATCTTGGAGGAAGAGAGAAAAGAGAGTTCTGGAGCTGGAAAATCAACGGGAAGCCATAGTGGGTGTTGAAGACAACTTGTTGGAGATGAAAAACACATGGAGAGTTAGGTTCTTAATCCTGTGACTGATTTTGTATTGAGGAAATTAACTAAGAGCAAGTGAAATTGATGTTGTGAGAAATATTGTTATAGCTAGAATTTATGGAGTCCCAAGCTAAGATATTTTCTGGCCATCCTATGTTGGAGCCCTTGAGGGAAGTAGGATAACCTAAGGGACTCTGTGGAAAAGAAGGGGATCTTTTTCCTTGGATTGTGCAAGTTGAGGGGAAAGAGAGCTAGTGGTTTGGAATAGTTCTAGGAATTATCTTGATATGAGTTTTTATTAGGTATTGGGTTTTGAGTGGATAGTAGCTAGCCATAGGAGACATTATTTCTTGTGGATCCATAGTCCCATCTCAGGGGTGACCCGTTGCTAAGAGAATTAGAGAATCAAAGTCTATGTTCGACCAACATCTGCACCCAATTGTGTGATAGATTATAATATAAGTGTTCTTATTCACTGTGTTTATTTCCATTTAAATGAAGATTTTAATTTTTTTGTATTCTTAAAATGGTTTTCATTCATAGATTTGAATTTTCTAGTAGTTGCATGAGTTTTTTTATCATGATGCATGCATCTATTTTAGATTGTTATCATATTTTTTCATCGGTTTTAGTAGTGCATATGCTACAATAACAAGTCAGTATCAGAGAAAGAGACTATATTTTAGGAACTTTTGAGGTTTGCACCACATCTAAACACAAAAAAGTTCTAGGTCAACAAATTTGTGTGCAAGATAAACTATAACATTAGATCAAAATTTCATATATTCATGCCTCGTACTTTTCATGAGGTAGTTTAGAGGGATATTATAGTTGATGAGGAACTCATGGGAGGTGTTCAGTTAAGACCATGTTGACCTTCAAGTTTAGGAGTATGGAGACAAAATTATCAGTTACTTAGCACATATAGACTAGTGATAGGGTGCAAGGATGCACCAAGGGACCATGTGATGGAGACTGTTGGGTTCCTTTTGTCACTCGGGTGAGAAAAAATTGGACCCTTGATTTCTTATTTGGACTAGATAAACAACACAAAACAATGATTAGAAGGTTAGTAGGCTTGCAAACAAATATGAAAGAAAAATAAAATGATAAACAAAGAAACATGAATTAAACAACTATCCACAAGAGATGCAAGATATTGAACACAAAGAGTTGGTATCCAATAGATGTTTGGTATGTGTTATATTATTTTCATGAGTAGTAGTGTCTGCGTTGCGACGAGAGCACCGGGGGGTTTGAGGGGGGGTGATAGCCCCCCGCGTGGGGGTTCGGGGGCAGCTCCCCAGAGAATTTGTTTTTGCCTTTGGAAACGTGTCGCATTTTTGGGCAGTTTTTCGGCACATGGTTTTTACCGATGGTTTTCTATTTCCGGTTAAGGAATTAGGGTTGCTGACTAATCTAGGTCATTGGTTTAGGGTTTTGGATTCCACTGGCTCATATATGTATATTGTATTATAAATAATGTAACACTATGAATGAATATAGAATATGTTTTTTTTCCCAGTTTGGGTTTCCAGGGGAAAAATATCTGTGTAATGTTTGTATTTGACATTGTATCTTTTTTGTTCTTTTTCTGAAAATATGTTTGCAGTAAATATTGTACAAGGTTAAAATCTACATTTGGTATCAGAGTGAGGTTGGCTTCAGGGGGACGCCTTTGTGGTCAAGGGTTTGGCTTGGGACTATGATAATCCTTGTTATAGTGGGAGATTTGTGGTATTGATTTTTCAGGTGAAAAGAAATGGAAAGCAATTCAAAGATGGAGATCGAGAATTTTAATGGGAAAAGTTTTGAGTTGTGGAAGCTCAAGATGGAAGATTTGTTGTTGGACATAGATCAGTGGATCGTGGTAGATCCAGGTACTGCACCTATAGGAACTTCAGCATATGTCTGGAAAAAGTTAGATCAAAAGGCAAAGAGCACAATCCAACTGTCTCTCAGATTCAGTATTACTGAATGTGTCAGAGGAAGCTACAACCAAAGATTTATGGGATAAGTTGGGGAAGTTGTATCAGTCTAAGTCTCTAGTAAATAAATTATTCTTGGGAAATAGGCTGTATAACTTGAGGATGACAGATGGAGACTCGGTAGAAGATCATTTGAACGCCTTCAATACTATGGTAAGTCAATTAGTATCCGTTGAGACTAAAATTTTAGATGAAGATAAATGTATCATTTTATTATGTTCTTTACCAAACTTGTGGGATAGTCTGGTTGTGGCCATAGGTAGTAATAAAACTGCCTTGAAGTTTGATGAAGTGGTCTCATCCTTGTTGTTGGAGGAGATGAGACAGAAGAATATGGAAGGACAAAGCACATACAGATTATTTGCAAGAGGAAGTTCCCAGGAAATAAATAGATCTAAGTTATCAAGTGCGAGATCTAAGTCTAAGGGTAGATCTAAATCTCCAGGAAATTTTGTAAAGGTATGTTGGATATGCGGAAAAGGAGGGCACTACAAGAAGCAATGTAGATCCAAAGTTGAGAAAAAGAAGGGATCTGAAGAATCTCCTTCTACAGAAGAAAAGACCTCCAAGGAATAAAGAGGGGACGTGTACTTGATTTCTTCAAGCACACATGCAGATCATGAGGCATGGTTGGTTGACACAAGTGCATCCTTTCATATGACTCCCCACAGGGAGTGGTTCTGTGAATATGAAAGGTATGATGGAGGTAATGTTTCCTTAGGTGATGATTTGACAACCAGAATCATAGGACAAGGAAAAGTCAAGTTGAGGCTCATAGATGGAAGGATTATAACACTGCTTGGTGTTCTGCACATCCTAGGTTTGGCCAGAAATTTGATTTCTGTAAGAAAAATGAACGATGCAGGGGTAAAAACAATATTTGAAAAGGAAACCTGCAGGATGGTTTGAGGAGAAATGATGTTGTTGAAAGGATTTCAGTTTGGAACTCTGTATAAGCTGCAAGGAAGCACTATTATTGATGGGTGTAATAGTTCCATTATTCTTGATATTGGAGTTGAAGAAGAAAGAACTCCTACAATCTCTGGAGAAAAGGTTATGATGTATCATCAAAGACTGGGGCATATCGGAGAGAAGGGTCTTTGACTACTACATGGTAAATTTATGGTTGAAGGTATGTCTAATTTCTCTATGGATTTTGATTTCTGTGAACATTGTCTATATGGGAAGCAGGATCAGGTAAGATTCCCTTCTGGTGCAATGAGGGCAGAAGGTATTTTACAACTAGTTCACAGTAATGTTTTTGGACCTGTATCAGTCCCATCATTGGGAAAATATGTGTACTATGTCTCATTTATAGATGGTTTCTAGAGGAATACTTGGATATATTTCCTCAGGAAGAAATGTAAAGTCTTTGACAGGTTTAAAGAGTTTAAGGCTCTTGTTGAGAATCAAATAGAGAAAACAATTAAGGTACTAAGGACATATAATGGTGGAGAGTTCCGCGGGAATGAATTTGAAGAATTCTATAAGAAGTGTGGTATAGAAAGGAAGAATACTACTCCATATACACCTCTATAGAATGGAGTTGCAGAAAGGATGAACAAGATGCTGATGGAAAAAGAAAGGTGCATGCTTAGTGGTGTCGGGTTAGGGAAAGAATTATGGGTAGAGGCAGTGGGTATTGCATATTACCTGGTCAACAAATCACCCTCATTAGCGCTAGATGACAAGCCTCCACAAGAGGTATGGACTGGTAATAAACCTTCTTTCACACATCTCAAGGTATTTGGTTGTGATGCATATGTTCATATTCCAAAGGAAAACAAGAGTAATCTAGATAAGAAGGATGAAAAGTGTATATTTATTGGATATAAAGATGGTCTCAAAGTTTATAAGCTTTGGAACCCAGAAACTAAGAAGGCAGTTTATAACTGAGATGTTGTATTTAGAGAAATGAATGATATTGTTAAACAAGAAGTCCTACCAAGTAAGGAAGAACCAGAGAAAATAGAGTTTGATTTAAAGGATGATGAGTCAGACTCTATAGAAGAACATTATTCAAAAGAAGAATATCCTCATACTCCAGTATTGAGGAGATCGGTTCGAGAAAGAAGGCTACGGAAAAGGTATACTCCATCTAATTTCCATTTAATTTTTTCTTTGTCTATTATCGATGATGATCCTAGAACTCTCAAGAAAGTAGTGGATTCAGAGGATGGAAATATCTGGAAAAGGGTCATGGATGAAGCAATGGAAACTTTAGATAAGAATGAGGCTTGGGATCTAGTGGAGTTTTCAACTGGAAGAAATCCCATTGGTAGAAAATGGGTATTTAAAAAGAAGTTGAATGCAGAAGGAAAAGTGGAGAAGTACAAAGTGCGGTTAGTAGAAAAGGGTTATTCTAAGGTTGAGGGAATTGATTTTGGTGAGATTTTTTCTCATGTTGCCAATTTAACCTCTATAAGATTTATGTTATCTGTTGTTGTTTCATTTTATTTTGAAGTAGAACATATGGATGTGAAGACAACATTCCTACATGGGGATATGGAATAAGAAATCTATATGACGCAACTAGAAGGTTATGCTGTGAAGGGAAAGAAGGAGCTGGTATGTAGGATGAAAAAGTCCCCATATAGTTTAAAACAATCACCAAGGATGTGGTATCAAAATTTTGATACTTATATGTTGGGACTTGGATTCACAAGAAGCAAAGAGGATTACTGTGTGTATTTTAAATTATTTGGTGATCATTTGATTTATTTGGTCTTGTATGTGGATGACATGTTGTTGATAGGAAACAACAAGGAGATTATCCAGGATGTGAAAACTCAGTTATCCTATAAATTTGACATGAAGGATCTCGGTGCTTCAAATTTCATTTTGGGCATGGAAATTAAAAGAGATCGGAAAAAGAGGAAACTCTGGTTCAATCAGAGAAAATATGTCGAGACAATATTGCAGAGGTTTAATATGCAGGAATGTAAACCAGTCAAGGTTCCTATTCCTATTGGTGTAAAATTATTTGCGGATCAGTGTCCCAAGACACAGGAAGAGGAGGAGGACATGTCTCATGTTCCATATGCGAGTGCAGTTGGCAGTTTGATGTATGCAATGGTTTGTACTAGATTGGACATTGCACATGCAGTGGGAGTTTTGAGCATGTATATGTCAAAACCACAGAAGGAGCATTGGACAACAGTAAACAAGGTTTTTAGGTATTTGCGTGGCACTACTAGCTATGGATTGTTCTACCAAGGAAGACCGATATTGGACAGAGTGGTGGATATACATGGATTTGTGGATGCAGACTGGGCTAGGGATATGGATCGTAGGAGATCTACAAGTGGGTATGTGTTTAACCTGTTTGGAGGAGAAATAAGTTGGATGAGAAAAAGACAAGTTGTAGTGGCACTTTCAACTACAGAAGCTGAATACATGGCAGCCACTCTTGCAAGTAAGGAAGAAGTATGGTTACAAAGATTGTGTTCAGGTATTGGGTTGGTACAACAAGCTATAAGGATAGATTGTGAGAGTTAGAGTGTAATTTTTCTGGAAAATAACCTGGCTTATCATTCAAAGACAAAGAATATTGGTATTCAATATCACTTTGTGAGAGACATGTTTGAAGGAAATAAGGTATTGTTGATGAAGGTGGACACTTTGAAGAATGTTGCATATTCATTAACAAAACCTGTGAGCATTTAGAAGTTAGTTTGGTGTAGAGCATCCATGGGCATTGCTTCTCTGGATTGTTGATTATGTAACCCTGCAACCCCCTGTATGCAAAGAAAACAACAAGTGGGAGAACATTGGGTATGTGTTATATTCTTTGCACGAATAGTAGTGTCACATTTTTGGGTGGTTTTTCGGCACATGGTTTCTATTTCCGGTTAAGGAATTAGGGTTGTTGACTAATCCAGGTCATTGGGTTAGGGTTTTGGATGCCACTGGCTCCTATATGTATATTGTATTATAAACAATGTAACACTATGAATGAATATAGAATATGTTGGTTTTTCTGGTTTGGGTTTCTAGGGGAAAGATCTCTTTGTAATGTTTGTATTTTCCATTGTATCTTTTCTGTTCTTTTACTAAAAATGTGTTTGCAGTAAATATTGTACAAGGTTAAAATATACAATAGACATTGGTCTTCTGAATTTGAGAACACCAAGAGGAGAAATGTGGGATTTGTGAATCCCCTATCCCTCCTAAGGTAGGGCCCTTGAATTCCTCAAGGTAGAGCTTTAACTGTCATATTCTAACTTGAAAATGGTGAAGAAATGTATGGAAAAGGCTTTCCAAGAGGTGGAAAGGTTTACCTTTGCTATCCTTGCTCAACTTATTACTGAGAGAACAAAATGGCTTCTCCCAGAAGATTTGAACAACATAACACTACAATAAAATTATTCCCTTTTTTTGCATACAATGATCCTCTATTTATCAGAGGATGGCTAGATATTTCACAACTAGTTTCAAATGTGAATGGGGAGGCATTTGGAGGTATATCCTTTTACTGATCCCAAGGAATAATTTTAGGGTGATTTTGGGGTATAGGCGAGATCCACTTCATCCCAGAAGTGGTTGAGGCCCAACCAAAATAATCAATGCATCGTTTCCACATGCGCGTCAGTTGCTTGATTTTCAGTCACATGGAGCGTGCAATGTGTGCATTGTATGCTCTGTTATCCCATGCAGATGTGCGCACGTTGTCTTTGTTGAATGTGCATGGAAATTCATGATATTTTTTCATAGTTTTGTGATTATTTGGCCAACATGATTGTGATCTTCTTGTAATTATTAGTTGTATGTTGTATTTTTGTTGATTGTTTCTTCATCTATTGTCTATATGTGTATGAGCAAGTTTTGGTGATAACAGATGCCTCTTAATGTGTGAGGTTAGGAGTAGACATATAGTTGAAATACATCAATGTTTATTTCTTCTAAAATTTCCATAAGAATATGAAATTTGTAGTTGTTGGTCAGATGGATGGTGAGAGTGGTCCATCAGAGGAAAAGGGGATTCAAACTAATGCCAACATTCTCTAAAAAATGAAATGGAAATTTGTGTACAAACGAGGTGGGAATGCCCCATGATTGTGTCATGAAACCATAATGATAAGTTTGTAACTGAAATGTTTTGATGAAGTGGATGTCTGCATCGCCCTCAGGGGAATTTCTGAATCGAGAAATGGTCAATGGTGTAATATGTCGATAAATCGAAGGCATTGATGGCCTAGCAACTTCATAGGTCTTCAAAAATTACTGAAAAATGCAATGGTTGCATAGTAAGACCCACCTTAACATGAAACTTTGTTGGAATCGAATGTTATGGGGATCAATGACATTGGAAAGAAATAACGACTCTTTATGTGTCGTCCGAGATTTCTCATTAATAGTGGAATGAGAGCCAAGATACTGCGACCTTCCTAGAAACTTGTGCTGACATCGATAGGAAAGGGGGCAAAACTACAAGAAGTAAAGTGATTCTTGACATTGATTTGATCAAAATGGTATTGGGAACGATTGTGGAGGAAAAGATGAATGAAATGGTGACATGGACGAAGCTTGAATTGTATGAGATGTAAGAACTTACCTTGGTTGGGGAAAAACAGAATGATGAAAGAAACCTTGAAATAATATTTGGGGTTAGGGGGACGACCATATATTAGGTTGACTGCGTTGAATGGGTGAGACTGCAAAGGAGTGGATGATATGTCAAAATATGAATTTTTGGGACAAAGGTGTCAATGAGAGTCAAAATTTTGGCCATGATAGGGATAAATTTGCACAGATATCAATGAAAATGAAATTCCCCAACCAAGGGAAACATGGGTTGTTGTATGCAAAGAAAAAAAAACACCACTGGTTGCGATGGAAAAAATCTATTTTACCTGCTGAAATTAGAAATGTGCTTTATGCAATTACCAAATAAATAAAGAATAATTGGGTTGAAAGTACACATACATAAATGGGTGCCCCAATGAAGTATGGTTGGGCCTCATGGGGCGCAAGTAGGGAATGAAATTGATGAAGGGTGGGGGCCCCATGGGTGAGTTTCTGTACCAGGTAGATAGATGGAGGATAAAATTGCAAATGGGTAATTGATGTTGGATGATATGGAGGGTTAATGATAATGCAAAAGTTCATTTAATGTAACCAAGAACATGATATGGGAGTCCATAATGGGGTGAGCAGAATGATGATGAGTAAGAAGTATGAGGTACTTACTCTAGGGTGTAACACTACCAGGACTCCCAAGCTTAAAGGATAGAACAACATGAGTGTCAATATGCTAAGGGGTAAATATATATGGGACAACTCATGGAGGTGAGAATTCTACCGGTTGATAGTAACTGAATGCAATGGAGGTGATGGTACCATAGAGATGAGTGTGGGGATCCTAAGGGTAAATTTCAAGGGGTATTACTGGGATATGCAATTGTTTGCAGAGGGCGTGAGTGCATGCCAGTTTTGATCATATACCTGAAGGGGTCGTGGGGCAGCCCAAACTGAAGGTGTTAATGAGGTTGATGATAAGAACCTTCATGTGCAAAGCCAAATACAGAACATGAAACATATCTGAAGATGAAGTACATATGATAGTTATTTGAGAATTAAACGTGCAAGAAGTATGCATACCTATGCCTGAGGTGCAAAACGGCCCCCCTAGGGCTCGATAATGAAATGAGTAATCGATGGTACCATTACGAAGGTGAGAGAATCAGGATCCCAGTGATGGAAACAGTGTAAAAAATGGAGCTTGTGGGCTCCCGAACGAAGATGAGTAATTTTGCGAAGGGGGAGTATATATGGGCATGGGTCCTACAATGCCACATCATTTGTACTTGTCTATGTGGATGTATGTGAGGTTCTCTGTTGGACATTTGTGAGTGGTACGAGAACCTATTGACCCAAATTCATCTTACGAGAGAGCCAGGTAAGCTGTCAAAACCTCTTGTATAGGTTAGGTATGTTTTTTCTAGGGCTGGGGGTTGTACAGAGGGCTGAACGGTTGTTTGGATGACTGGGTAGGAGGGACCATGTGGGAGAAATGGTGGTTCTTGCGCACATGCACGTGGGTAATATTGATACAGTCGCACATAGAATGTGCATCTGTCTCAATATCTCATGCGCACATGTGTGCGGGTGTCATGTATTTTACAATGTATAGGGGGTTTGAGATGAGCACAAATATTAAATGAACAATCACGTGCATGCGTACGACTGTTAAGGGAACAATCATGCACATGTGCACGGTTGTCTGGAGTACAACCACGCATGCCTTGCATGACTATCGTTGTGTTTGTAGCACAACAACCACACAACTGCGGGATGGACAATCGTGCTAATGAGTGTGACTGTAAGGGACACAGCCGCACAAATGTGCGTGGCTATAGGGAGTACAACTACACGGGTAGGAAAGTTTGATTTTTATTTTGTGAATGTTGGTGTTTTTCATGGGGAGAAAAACTAAGTCAATTTTCTTGGATTTGGTGTAGGTGACTGAGTGGATGGTCAATATTCTGAGTTAGTGGCATGAGAGGGAATGGGAGGCTTTGCGGAGAGCTATGGGAGACGATCCCCACATTCAATGTCATTTGGACTGAGCTGGATTGCTGTGATTTTTCGATTGTTCATTGATCCATTTGTAGGAGGCCTTATTATATTTTATAATTAGGATGTGGCGACCGAGGTGACAATTGTTTGAGGTGTGGGGGTGTGATCTTCATATTACGATGAACATTGAAATTTATTTTATCATTGGGATCCCTTTTCAGGGCACAAAGTTAATACCACAACCAAGGATTTCACCAAGGGTGATGGTAGTAGCAATGGATGACCGACATTGTTCATGGATTGTGGTGATGAGAAGTGGATCTATTAGTATAGCCGTTGTATACTCAATGGAGACATAGGTTTTTTGCACAATGACCGTGAGGATTTTTGGGTCATTGGGGACCCAACGCATCTCTGGGGCACATATGGTGATCATGGAGTGAGTGATGGAGGGTTACATGTATTCCTGGGATCATGTGATGTGAGCCTGCATGGTATCTCAACTTGACAAGTGTTTCATTGCTAGGAGCAAAGAGTTTTATTTTGGGTCTGTGCTTTGTGTGCTCATCCTGGAGAGGGTGATTCTTCTATACCCTAGAGTAATTTTAGATCCATTGCCACTGCGTGAACCTCGAATGATTAGGTGGGATCATTTTTTTCCTCGCTAGGGTGGTGGCGAGGTGGGTTATTACTTCACACCTACTTTTGAGGGGGTCTGGTGGCAGACACCACATGTTATTCTAGTTTTTGCATACCACGGGCTTGATTTCCGTCATCACCTAGATATGCATCTACCAACCAATGAGCTATGGGATCATCGAGGTGAGTTTTTTTCATTTTTCGTATTTATATATTCATTTATTTAAATACAATGATGTCAGAAATACTAATACAATATGTTGTGTGTTTATGCAAATGTTGGGTATAGTGGGTGAGAGGCCGATTTTGCACAGGTCGCTAAGGAGGAGTAGGAGGTTGAGGGTCGGGAAAGGAGGCATCGATGATATGATGACCTAGGTGTGTGACCATCACAGGCTCCTAGGGTGGGTCCTACACATGCCCGGGCAATATATGACATGGAAACAATGGTTTGTGAAGTGGACTTGTAGAGGCATATGGAGGCGGTCTTGGATGGACTGTCGGAGGACAGATGGTCACATATCTGTGATGAGTAGATACTAGAGAAGTGTATAGGTGGGGAACCAGCTGGAGTTCTATTGCACGACAAGCGGTAATGGTGGGAGTGACATTGATCGGCTTCATACCGACGAGGGAGGTGCCCCTTGGTGGGGGAGCAAGGGATCCCCCACATGGTGGAGATCCACCAGGGGTCTTGCCGGTTGGTGAATTTTTAGATCTAGTGGCTTCATAGGAGTTGGAGAATGTATGGGCATGGCCCACTTTTGGATGATGCATAGGATTCTGTGAACTCCCATTTTTTTATGTACTAAAGGTACATGTTTGGGCATGGGGCCTAACCATGGGGCTAAGGCGAGTTATATTTTTGTATCAGAAACATGTATGATATCGTTGATCTATATATGAGTAGACTTTTTGATGATGATGCTTCTGATGTTTTGGTATATATGTGTGATGTTATGATTGTTTCCTTGCTTTATGGATGATGAATGATGTTGAAATGTACATGTTAATGTGATAAATGCCAATCTAGGACTTGATTATCCATATGATATGCAAATTGGTTTGGGCTTCTAGGAATATGAAAAAATGTGGTTGACTCAAAATTTATGATATAAGTTTAAATTATAGGTACTTGCGGTATAAGTATGGATCAGATATGCAATACACATTGTTCAACTACAGGATGATGAGATGGGAATCCAAGAGGATGCTTAAGTGATGAATATGGAGGTGATTGGCTTCCGAGAGGAGGCCAATGACAACGACATATTTAGCTTGGTTGTTGGTGGCAAGAGTGAGGCATATACCACTGGAGTGAAGTAATACATGATAGGGGGTGTAAATATCCCAAGCTTCCAAAGCGATATTCCGATTCCAATGGCTGGCACCATCAACATACCTAATGTGGTAACCAAATCGAGGATTCATTTGTCAAAACAAGGACAAAGGATTAGGCCCATGTTGTGATAGGGAGAGGTGTTAAAAAAGACTAAAAACACTAGGGAAATGAAATAAGAACCTAAGGTAGAGTGGTTGCACTTAAGGGTATAATTTCTTCAGGTATAACCCGTTGACAAGGTCCTTGAGTGTGGCTTCTTCGGGATGAGCCAAAATGTGGGTGCCTTTGGTGAGGAAATGATGAATGATATAGGGAACCTGCCAAAGAGGTTCAAATTTTACATGGCCAAGGGTGTCATGGGCGATATTGTAGGAGAGTAATAGGTCTCCCTTGGTAAAGGACCAAAGGGATACTTAACGATCGAAGATGGCCTTGGACCATTTCTTGGCTGCTTCATTATTTTGTAGAGAGGATCGTCGATCTTCATTGAGAGATTCAAGACCAAGCAATCGTTTCTCAATGAGAGTTGTATCTAGGAGGAGATCAATTGTGGTGGATAGAGTAGGTATTTCACATTTGATGGGGAGGATGACTTCCGCCCCATGAATGAGATGTAAAGGCATGAAACCGGTGGAAATTTTGACTATTGTACGATATTCCCATAAGGACGAGAAAAGCATGTGATGTCAGTTAGTCTTATGCTTATCCACTGTTTGCTGCAACATTGTTTTGAGGACTTTATTGACTGGTTTGAATTTATCATTGGACTATGGGTAGTAGGGAGATGTGAACTCGTGAGTAAATCCCAGTTTGTTAGAGAGCTCAATGAAAAGTTCATTCTTGAAATGTTTCCATGGTCAGACACTAGCTGGAGGGGAACGTCGAAGCAGGAAATGACATGATTGAAGAAAAAACAAGTTTCATTTATGTTGTATTGTTGAAGGTCAGAATGGTTTCTGCCCATTTGGTAAAGTAGTCGACAATTAATACAATATACTTGTGCCCATTGATGGACGGGGGATTGCAAGTCATGAAATCAATGCCCCACTTACAGAAGGGGTCGGTAGTGATAACTGGATGGAGAAGGGCAGGTGGTGCTTAGGATTTGTCTATGTATAATTGACACTTGTCACATCGCTTGACTGTATGGATGTAGTCATGCAATAGGGTGGGCCAAAAGTAACCAGCTCAAACTATTTTTTGTATAGTGGACATGCCAGAAAGGTGACCTCCACATGCATGATTGTGACAATCATTGAGCACTCTACTATCTTTCTTAATGGTGAGGCATCATCAGATAATGGTGTTGATGCCCCTATGTATAATACTTCTTCTATGAGGAGGTAGCATGAGGCTTGGTGACAGATTCGACGATGGTTATCTCAGGAGAGGTGAGGGCTAGACTTTTGCATTCGAAGATAGACAATAATATATATGTACCATGGTTCATCGAATTAAATGAAGAATAAATGTTCATCTGGGAAGTTTTCATTGATAGGGGGGTCAGATGAGTTGGATGGTAAGTCAACCATGAGTTATTTTAAGACAGGGATTTTTTTTTCTTTTGGGAGTAGTGAAGTATAGATCGTATTCTTGGAGGATGATGATTTTGTGAGAGAATTTTCTATTAATATGGTGGTGACTAAGAAGATAGTGCATAGGGTTGGAATCAACCACTATTGTGGTAGTGCGAAGTAGAATGTAGTGACACAACTTTTGAACTGCGAGGATGAAAACGAGGGAAATATTATCCTCATGACTGTATTTGAGAGGGGGGCCCGAGAGATTTTTTCTAATATAATATATGACATGTTCACACTGGTCATTTCCTACCTGGAAAATCACTCCTGCAACTGAAACTTCGAAGGAAAATAGGTACAAGATATAATCCTTATCATAGTCTGGGTGACTAATTAAGGGTTCCTTGTTGAGTGCTTCTTTGAGAGAATCAAATGCAACTTGAGCATGTTGGTCCCATTGAAACATGACATCACATCGTAGTAAGAATAAGAATCTGTGGGCACAGATAGCATAATCTGGAACAAAACCCCATAAAACATTACCTTTTCCTTGGAGGCTCTACAATTGGCATAGGTTCTTGGGAGGAGGAATCTCATTGATGGTTTGGACCATAAGGGGGTTGATGGTGATGCCTTGTTGGGAGATGCTGAATCCAAATAGGTAGCCTAAAGTGATGCAAAAGATGCATTTCATGGGGTTGAGACGAATATTGTATCATCGGTAATGTGTGGACATGATTCATAGATATTCTATGTGTTGGGAGTTCTTTTTAGAACAAGCGGTGAGGTCATCCAAGTATGAGAGAATAATGTGAGCCAGATCATGAAAGTCATATGTCATGGCATGTTGGAAGTTGGCTCCTTCATTTTTTATTCTGAAGGGAATCACTCGATATGAAAATGTACCCCAGGGGTTGTAAATGTGGTTTGTACTAATCCGCGTGGAAAATTTGAATCTGGTTATCGCCGGAAAATCTGTCCATGAGTGAAAAAACTTTGTGGCTAGCACAAACATCAATGACTTGGTCAATGAATGGTGTAGGAAAGTTGTCTTTGGGACAAGCTTGATTGAGATCACAAAAGTCAGTGCACACCCTAATAGTGCCATGTTTTTTGTTGATAGGGACCAGGTTGGAAACCCATGGTGTGTAGTCTATCGGGTAGATGAAGCCAACAACACACAGTTTATCTATTTCGGCTTTGATGGCCATAGCTTTTGAAGGGTGAAGTGGTCATTGATTTTGTCGTATGGGGGAAATATTGGGCCATGTGTCCATATGATGTTCTAGAATGGTTGGTTCTAATCCGAGCATCTCTATGTAGGACCAAGAAAAAATGTCTCGAAATTCCTGGAAGAGGGCCTTATATGCTATGATTTCTTCGAAAGAGCATGCAACACTAAGAGTGATTTATTCCATGATATTAGGTTTTATAGAGATGTCTATTTTAATTGTTGGGGAGATATTTTCCATATTTCCTTCTTCAAAAGTGTCAGGTGTGGGTATTGGATTTTTCAACTAGTCCACATGCCCAGGGGGAATTAAATCCTTATATTTAATGGCATAGACTCAGGCATAAGAGTGTGGTTGAAAGGAGTTGTGAGCTAGGAAAAAGGATTGATGGTGAAAGGAATCCCATGGGTAGTCTGGTGTGCATAAAACTTCCAAAATTTATTCATCGAGCTGAAAAATGAAGGATTATAAGGAGTTTGCGATAGGTTGGACCGAGGTGCTGAGATTCATGGGAGTAATGCAAGATTTATATATGGAAGGAATGTGAGATGATGATTGGATATAATCATTCGAATCCAAAGTGGATGGACCTATGAGGGGGGAATGAGATCCTTCACTAGATGTCATGAACCAAATATCCATATGCAAATCAGATGTAGGATGATATGGAGGAGGGGGAATCTCGTAAATGGGTGTTACGGGGGAGTTTGGGGGGTTTTGCAAGAATTATATGCATATTGGTGAATGGATATGGCTAGTGGGGTCAAAGGAAGGAGGGTGGGCCTTGGAGGGGGTATGTTTTGATTTCTAGGAGGAGGATTGTTCACAGCCTGGTCCATCAGGAATTGTACTTGTGGTGTAATGGGTGGGATGGAATCCCTATGGCATACTCGTCCCTCAATAATGAGTGGGTATATATATGTGTAATGATCTGTATGATAAAGTAACACATAGGGGATTCACAACTACTCACTTACTAAGGTTGACACACAATAAATGTTTTGTGTGTTAGTAGTATTGTGGGTAGCTTGAGAGGGTTTTGGCATTGGTATTTGTATTACTTCTCTCAGAGCCTCCCGAAAGATAGGGATGGCTGGGAAATGATGTGTGTAATGAAAGTACTCCCCACATAAGGAACATGCATGGT
>JZKD02S2309457.1:339353-356008 GCA_000966675.3 Picea glauca | reverse complement strand
TGGTATGTCATATTGGTGGATATGAGTTTGTAAGAGGATTTACTCTTCTGTGATGAGGAGGATGTTGCAATCTATTGAATTGTTGGTTTGTGGTTGGTCGGGTTGAGGGAACTGTCCTGTCTGTTGTGGGTGGGGGATATTTTTTGGTTGTGTGTTGATGACACCTTAGAGAGGGATCATATTTTTAAAAAATGTCGATGTTGGTCATGTCATGTAGTTGGGAGGTCCCTGTTGTGGCCCTTAGGGTGTAGGTGGGTGTGGGGGATTCATAACTTTCTTCATTCATTTGCAATCAACTATTTGGGGACAATGATGGGTGTAATGACCATACTCGCCACATAATGGATATGGAAAATTGGTTTGAAGGTTATTATTCCTTCCTTGGTGTAGTTTTTCATTGTTATTTCCCCCTTGGGGGTTTTGGTTATCCTGGTTTTGGTTGGCCCCTACTAAGGGATTTGGTTGTTGGGAGTTGCCCCCTTGTCCTTGGTTTCTATTCTTTCCTTTTCTCTCGTTGTTGTTGGGTTGATGAGGGGGATTGGTTGTATTCAATTGTTCAAACATTTGAACTTGTTGAATAAGTGAAGGTTGGAAAAAATTTACCCTTTCATGTTGCTTTCCATGTGTTGGGGAAGCAGGTTGAGGAGGGCCAGGGAAGGGATAGTAAGGGTTACCTAGGGGAGGTCTGTACTGGTTGTATGAATTTTGGTGCCTCCCATAGGTTTAGGAGTATATGTTGTGGATGCAAATGGGCTTTCTTATTATGCGAGTACATGGTGAATGGGGGGTACAGGTACTAGTGGTCCCATGATGGGGGGCGGTGCAGGTACTAGTGGTCCCATGATGGGGGGGGGGGGTCATGAATGGTGGTTGGTGTGGTGGGAGAGGGTAGTATGGGTTTCCCCCATATGGTGGTTGGTATGGATTGGCCCCAAACATGGGTACCAATTGAGCATGTGGGTTTGTATGGGCCATGGACCCAATCAACCCATCGATAACATGCGATGTTCCTGGTTTGTTTTGACCAAATGGTAGAGGGCGAGGAGCATCTGGTAAAAATGTATAAAGATACCCTGATCGAGAGTAAATTAAATTGAACCATTGGGACTTAGTGATGGCCTTGTCTTCAGTTTGAGGAAAAGTAGTGGTGACATCTTTGGTGAGGAGAGGGACTAGTGATTTGAGGAACCACTCTAGTCGTTGTTGTGGGGTCATATCTTCTTTGAAAATACTTCTTGTTCTTCACCATTCATGGATGTGATCAGGGATATGGATGTCCAAGGTTTGTTTGAATTCAGATAATATTTCCAAGCCGATGTCATGGCATACTGGGAGTTGGAAGAAGGATAAGAAGGCTTTCTCTAATGACTCAAAGGTTCAGTGGGACCCAACTTTCTCATCCACATACCACTTAGTAGAGGGACCAATGAGAGTTCTTTGGAACGGTCATAAGTGAACGAAATATTCCATGATTCTATAGGAAGAATACCACAGGTGAAAATACATAATGTGATTGGCAGGGTCTTCTCCAGGTTGTCCTTCAAATTTGGGAATATCATAAGGTAGTTTAGTGGGAAAATTTGGCCAAGTGGGATCATGTAATATGGGATTGTTTATTAGTTTGGTCAAGTATGGGATAATGAGAGATGCCAAGTATGGGATGGATGGGGGAGTACCAACCATGTTATGTGATGGTTTGGAAAATTTTCCTTGTGAGGAAGGTTGGGAGCTTGTACATTGCGATGAAGGTTGAGTTCCTCATCCTTGTGGTGGAGGACTAGTAGGTGAAATGATCTAGATAGTGGTGCCAAGCAAGGTAGATCTGAGCAAGGTAGATCCTAGAACTGTATCACTAATCAATGTAAGTGATGGTTGTGCTAAGGTATCAACCAAGTGGGGGACACCTCCCAAAATTGGGGAGAGGTATTTCAAACTTCTAGAATGACGGGGATGTTGTGTTTCCCCAATGATTCTAGACCATGTGTGGATGTGTGATGGTGGTGATGAGAAGAAATGATAGAATAAGTTCTTTACAAATTACCGAAACAATGTATTCATCGTTTCCATGTAATCAAATGGTGACAATCATACATATAACAACAATGTAACTGATAGTTTGTTTGTTTTCTCTGACTCTTCATGGGGGAATATAAAAAAGAATGCATGTGTCATATTCGACGTAACGTCCTTCCTCTCAAATAAAACTAGACCTCCAAAAATCACTCGATACTGGGGTCGTAACCCACTTGAGGAGATACTAGTGAAGGGATGAACAATCAATTATAATGAGCGCTGAAGGGGACATATCCAGAAAGTACTAAAAATATTTCCAAACAACCATTCAAAATCTGATTGAGGTGTGATTGCAGCCCACAACCGCCACCTTGGGTAGATAAAACCTAGAATTTGTCCACTAAGTTACCTTGATCGAGAACGACATTTAGATTTTTGGCCTCATAAATCGGTCATAGGTTGGATGCTTTCCAAGGGTTGGGTGACCTAAGGAGGCACAAACAAAAAAATTGTACCTTGACCTTCAACCCTTCACAAGAGCCTCCTTTCCTAATGGTATAGGAATGATTGATTGGGAGGATTTTGGAATCCTATTTCACAAATTTCTAAGTTTCAATTAAAAAATGATGATGGGGAGTTATTTGGAAGCTTATTCCTAAAATCGTAACTTAGACTGCCAAATTCTTTTTGTTCCTTCTGTGGAGGTTATAAGTGGGTTGATTATGGTTGCTTTTAGGATGTGAGAATGGGCTTTGAGGTTGAGGTCATGGGCTAACCTAGTTGATAAAAAAATGGTGTGCACAAAAAGATCTTTACTAAATAAATGAATCCCTTCTGATCTTCCCAAATCGCTTATGAGCGTGAGAAGAGCATACTATGGTTTCAAGTATCTAATGAAAAACCTTTTGAATATGTGATGTGTGCAAGAAGTGATGGTGAGTGATGGATTTTTAGTACTTTAAGTGAGAAAATTTTGGCATGTGGACATCGCTTGGTCCTTTACAATAGTTGCTTACTTCTAACTTACTAGATTTCACAAACAATCCTTACAAAAATTCAAAAATCCCTAGGCAACTAGCATGGTGGACATTTGAGTCCTTACTCTAGAGCTTTGATCTCCCTAGAATATTATCTAATCTAAAAAATCTTTGAAACTATTCTTATATTGTGAACATGTGGGCATGTGTGGGCCCTTACAATTATTTAAACTTCCTAATTGATTTACTCTAAGAATTTGAAACTATCCTAAGGTTTTGCACATGTGGGCATGTGTGGGCCCTTACAATTCTTTGAGATTATGTTTCAAAAAAAATCTAAGAGGTATTGGCCTCACCTAAAATGGTTGATTTTAAAGGGAGATGGAGGTTTCTTTGAATACTCTATTTTTTTGATTTCCAAGATAACACAAGGGTGTGAGGAAAGAGCATACTCCAAGATTTTCTAAATAGCCTACTAGTCTTGAATTAATGTGATGCTTTTGTAAAAGAAAATATTTTAATGAAATACAAATGCTAAACTTTAAGCCATCCATGTGGCAACCAAGAAAATCACAAGATATTATGGTTATTTTTAATCCCCCTAGAAGTCTATGTATGACTAAGTTATCTATTCAAGAATGAATCTCAAGTGTGCAACTTAGTCATAAAAGAAATCTAAGCTACTAAAAAATACTTAGCCTCAAAATCCCTTAAAATGTAGTGAAAAAGATCTTATGTGTGGCTTTATGCACAGACAAATGCACAAAGTGCATAGACCATGCAAAATGAAAAATACGCGGATGTGCGGTTCCACATGTATTGCACGACTGTTTTTTCCAAAACCTGTGCGCACGTAGGAAAATGGAGGGATGAAAATTGAAAATGAAATCCTCCAACACAGGGCTGAATTGCAGTGTCTGAAGGGTAGGTTGAGCCGATTTTGCACTCTGTAAACACCAGAGAGTGAGAATATAAATTCTAAGAGTCCAAAGGGGGAGTAATTTGATCCCCAATCCCTAGTATGGTCACCAAACTATTGGCTTCCCTTTGTCACTTGGGTGAGCAAAAAAGAGGACCCTTGATTGCGTAGTTGGACTAGCTAAACAACACATAAAAATGGTTAGCAGGTTAATATGTTTGCAAAAAATGGAATTTATATCAAAGAAAAAGAAATGATAAAAAAAGAAACATGAATTAAACAACTATCCACAAGAGATGAAAGATATTGAAAACAAAGAGTTGGTATCCAATATACACTAGTCTTTTCAATTTGAGAACACCAAGAGGAGAAATGTGGGATTTGTGAATCCCTTATTCCTCCTAAGGGAGGGCCCTTGAATCCCTCAAGGTATATATTCTAATCTTCTATTCTAACTTAAAAAAGGTGAAGAAATGTATGGAAAATGATTCCCAAGAGGTGGAAAGGTTTTCCTTTTCTATTCTTTCTCAAACTATTCTTAAGAGAACAAAATGGCTTCTCCCAAAAGATTTGAACATCATAACACTATAATAAACTTCTTCCCTTTTTTTGCATACAATGATCCTCTATTTATAGGAGGATGGCTAGATATTTCACAACTAGTTTCAAATGTGAGTGGGGAGGCCTTTGGAGGTACCTCTCATCCTTTCAGTGATCCCAAGGAAAACTTTTAGGGCAATTTTGGGGTATGGGAGAGATCCACTTCATCCCAGAAGTGGTTGAGGCCCGACCAAAATCATCAATGTGTTGTTTCCACATCCAAGCAAGTTGCTTGATTTTTAGTCACACAAAGCATGCACTTCTCATGATGTACATTGTGCTAGCCTGTGCGGATGTGTGTGTGTTGTCTTTGTTGAATGTGCATGGAAATTCAAGATCTTTTTGCATAGTTTTTTTATTATCTGGCCAACCTGATTGTGATCCTCCTATAATTATTGGTTGTATGTTGTATTTGTACTAACTATTTATTCATTTGTTGTATGTATGTGTATGAGAATTTTTTTGGTGATAATAGAGACCCAGATACATCAATTAGGAAGTCATATACCACTAGACATGCCACCAATGCAGCAAGGTGGTGCTAGATTGTAATAGACTCAATAGAGTAGTGAGTCTACATTTACACAATGTGGGAGTTTGAGACAACCTCCTAAGAGGGGGTGTTGGACATGTGGAGAGACACACTTTCAAAGAGAGTGTCCACATGTAGTGAAAGGAGTTGGTTAGGAGCAGATCCAAATGATCGTAAGTAATTTGGCTAAAGACCATAGGATTTATGCAACAATGAACAACTACCAAGATGATCATCAATCGACATTACTCGAAAGGACATGTACGATTAATGGTATATTTTATTCATTATTGATAAATCCAGGAACAATATAAGGTTTTATTTCATATAATTCATTATTTAGATGTGATATGATGAAAAATAATCAATAGGATTTTAATTAGATTGAGATGACTTGTGGTGTTCAACAAAGGGTAGCTTAGTTAGTTAAAAACTATTAAATCGATCTTGGTGTACCAATTACCCAAGTGTCATTTTACACCACCACCTTGGGATCATATGATATGATCATAGGTATGGATTGATAAAAATCCCATGAGGTAGTGCTAGAATGTAAGGGTAAAATAATTTATTTTATAGATGACTTGGGACACAAAAGAATCCTAGTAGGGAATAATATAGGAGTGTCTATCATTTACTTCAATAATGCAACTGAAGAAATTTTTTAGGAAGGGTTGCAACTTGTATGTTGAGATAACTATGAATAAGAAATAAGATACAGTGAACATAGTTCAACATCCTATATTATAAAAAAAAAGGTTGATGTGTTTCTAGAAGAGTTACCTGGACTACCTCCTAAGTGGAAGTTGGAGTTAAAAAATGAACTCACCTAGGAACTAAACCTATTGCGAAGATTCATTCTATGACAACCCTAGAATTGTGAGAGTTGCAAATGCACCTTCAATAATTGTTGGATTTGGAATTTATTCATCCTAGTATATCATTGTGGGGAGTGATGATGGTATTTGTAAATAAGATAGATGGATCATGGAGGCTTTGTATCAACTATCAACAATTGAACAAATAAACCATAAGAAATAATTATATGTTGCCTAGGATAGATGATCTGTTTGATCAAATGAAAGGGACAATTGTATTTTCAAAGATTGATTTGAGTTTGGGATATCATCAATTAAGAATTAGGGAAGAGGACATCCCTAAGATGAAATTTAAGATGTGTTTGGGTCATTATGAGTTTTTAGTAGTGTCATTTGGGTTAACAAATTAAATGTGTCATCTATGTTCATGATTTTAATAAATGGGTGTTTCGAAAACACCTCAATAAGTTCATGCAAGTGTTTTTGGATGATATTTTGATATATTCAAGGACACCAAAGGATAACAAAGATAATTTAAGGCTAGTATTGTAGTGTTGTAGACAACATAATCTCTATGCTAAAATCTTTAAGTGTTATTTCTTTATTTGGAACACATCATTTCAAGAGAAGGAATTGATGTTGATCCATCAAAGATAGAAGCTATTATGGAATGGATGGAAACTACAAATGTACATGAAGTACATAGTCTTATGGGCTTGGATAGTGATTATAGAATATTTGCATAAGGTTTTTCAAAGATTTCAAATCCTATCACATAATTGCAAAAGAAAATGCGTTGAAATTACAAGAAAATGATGCATGATACACATAAATAAATATGGAATTAGAAAATGAAGTAATGAGAATTTCCAAATATGATGGATATACTTTGGATAATGATGGATTATTAATATTTCACTTAATGATTTATGTACCTCAAAATGAATAAATTTGTAAGTTAATATTCAAGGAAGCACATAGGACAATATATATATGACTCATGCTGAAGTGAGAAAAAAAGACGAACACAGATCTAAAACTACTATTCTTTTGGAGTGGAGTGAAGAAGAATAGTATATTAGGTGGCTATATGTTTGGAATGTCAAGTAAAGGTTGAGCATCAACATACAATAAGCTTATTGCAACCATATGCAATACCAAAATAAAAATGAGAAGTGATTTTGATGGGATTTATAGTGGGATTTCCTATGGAGTCAAGAAGACACGATTTGATTTTAGTAGTGTTGGAAACTTTAATAAAGAATGCGCACTTTATTCTGATAAAGAATACCAATTAGGAATCAGAAATTGCAATATTTTTTATAAACGAGATAGTGAAACTGCATGGAATTCTAAAAAATATTATTTTGGATAGAGGTTCAATATTTATGGGAAGGTTTTAGACTAGTTTCCAATAAACCTTGGGAAGAAAACTTAATTTTAGTATGACATATCATTATGAAATAGATGGACAAACAAAAAGAGTAAATAAGGAATTAGAGGATATGTGATGTATGAATGTAATGAACCAACAAATAATTGGGAAGAGTATTTACCTCTTGTGGAATTTGCATATAATAATAGTTATTAGAGTTCAAAAAAGATGACAACTTTCAATTTTTTGTATGGTAGGCCTTGTATAACTCCTCTTAGTTGGGACATAATTGAATATGTAGTTCTAATTGGACCAAAAAGATTCAAGAAATGTAAGAGAAAATGAAAACATTCCAAGAAATATTGAAGGAATCTCAAAATAGACATAAAAGTTATGTGGATGTGCATATAATAGATAAAAGTTATAAAGAAGTAGACAAAGTGTATTTGTGAGTTAGACCGTAAAAGAGTTCGATTAAATTTGGTAAGGGAGACAAGTTGTCACCATAGTATCTGGGGTCATTTAAGATCACCAAAACATTAACATTGGTTTCTTATTTTCCTACATTATCATCATATCTATATCATATGCATGATGTTTTTCATGTATTTGCTTTGCCTCATTGTATGTAAAATCCTTCTCATGTTTTTGACTTGAATTGTTTGTCGATGTCAGATGAGGGGGACTTGAAGAAAAAACTGATATGAATACTAGGATGTTGAATTTGACATCTTCGACATCATTTATTCAACCAAGTAAAGGTCGAATGGGATAGTTGTAGTCCCAATTTAGCTACTTGGGAGGAAGAAATTGAGATGTGTTAGTAATTTTCTTATTTATTTTAGAACTTTGAGACAAATTTTACTCAAGAGGGGGTGTATGTACTACCCTCTTTTGGTTTGAATTTATTTGAATGATATGATGTTATTATTTAATGGAAGTTTGGTTACAAGAATGGCCCAGCTGGTTAACATATATATTTATGGATGATGTGATCTAGACTTTTGATTTGAATTGACTATTGCTTGATGTGTTTATGATATGATATCCTTGTGATGATATGGAATATTAGAAATGGGTACATGGTTATATGATGAAACCTATTATGTTATATGATGCTACTAATGGTTTGTTAAGTGTAACAAGGAGAACCACAAGTGCATATGGACTCTGGATTGAGAAAAAATATGTGGACCTAGGATGGACTTAGGTTATGTATGATTGACATGTATATGAAATTTCTTATCACTTATTCATGATTATTGGATAGTTTTATTTGATATGTTTATATCTAGATGTCTGAAAATATAGGCAAACATTTTCCAAATAAGTTTACACATGAGAAAAGGATTGCATGAAAAATTGTGACATGATGAGTACCATCAAGGAGAGGAGGTCTAGGTTGCTTATTCTAGCATACCGTCTGACTTGTCATGTAATACGTTGATAAACATATGTTCTATGTTTTTTTCTTGGAGGTTACAAGGGTAGGCTATGAATTAAGTCATTTATTAAGTCCTGCTGAGGGGCGTGGAATCACGTGTCCATCCTTATTCCTTAATGATTGTCAATATTGTTGGGTCATTTCATGCTTGTGTACTTCCTTGTTAATGCTGGTATGTTAAGACCCAAGGTTCATCCATATTTGACTAACAAAAACCCAAAAGCATCGACATATCAATCCTCAACCAATACTGAAGAAGGTCTCATTTGAGACGTTATGAGGATCACATATACCATATCGCCTTGTGTCGGGGATGAAGGACTAAATACATAAAAATCCATCCAGGTTGAGATTCATATAATTCATTGCAAGTTACTTAACAGATTCCAAACATAAGGGAAGCAAAAAATTCATTTAGACACACAATTGACTCATCATAGATTCAAAATCAATGTAGCTTTATTATCATCCTCATTCCATCAGTCACATGCATACATTAAGAAAATCATATATCAATAGAAACAATATCTCATATTCTCTTAGATAGTTCCTCGGATTTACAACATTTAACATATGACAAAATCAGACACACGAGTAGAGACATTACAATACTACAGAGGCTCAGAGCGAGCTCTTAGACAATGAACATCCAATAGTAACTTAGTGAATCAACCCTTTCTTTTTTGTCCCTACTTCATTTTATATCCTTCTCAGCTCTGGAGCTCCATCTCTTTTAGTTATACCCCACTTTCTCTATTGACTAACGGTCTCGCACGCTTCTATCACCTCCCTGCATTCTACGTAGTCTTTTTGGAATCAGGGAAATCTTAACTCCCTTTCCAGATCATCTTTTGTCTGCTCCACATACCCTTGTGTTGTTTGTAGTAATCATTTGGGGATATTTCCCGAAGATTCATTTATTGATTTCAGCGTGCGTCTTCTTTATTTCTAGCGCACATCTTAAAACTCAACCCAGTTCGCATTACCAAAATTTGATACAACGTGCACTTCTTGTCAATCCTTGTGCATATGCTTATGAATGCACAAAAAATGAATGAGCATGCACAACTTTGTTTGTGCATGTACACGATATTTACCCAAAATTTTAGGTGCCAACAAGTCTCTCAATAGTGTTGAATTAATTGATTTAGTTAAGTCCCATGATATCATCCACCATCATTGAAAAATCATACTTGAATGGAGAGCATGAACATGATACCCTTGGTACATACAAGTATGTAGTACTTGAAGGAAATGTAGGGGCATGGCACCCTTGGTATCATTCACTTGAAGAATTGTAGAGCTTACGTTTAAATCTTGCCAGTAGGGTACTTGAAGAGTTGTATTGATATTTTCTAGCTCTTGTTGAATCCTTGAAGGATCTGAGTTAATTTTGACCCACCCTTGGTATTAGCTTTGATTTGATTTATGTGCAATTTAGATAAAATTCTCCTTTGTCATATGCATTTTAATTTTTCACGGGAAATTGAATGAATTTGCATAAATAGTTTGATTGATCATATAGATATATGGACATTTTTGTAAAAGAGAAATATATATTGTTTTTATAATTGGAAATGGAAATCCATTTAGAAAAATGGTGAGTTAAATATAAAGAAAGTAATTTTATTTAAATAGAAAATAACAATGTCATATGCACCCACTCAATAAATAAAAAGAAAGGGATCTAGGGAGTATCTAAGAGTAAACATAGGAGAAGAGGTTCGGAAATGATGAATAATCTATATTTTACATTTTAAATAAAAAGGATTAGTTGTGAATGGAGTGACATATGGGTAGGTGAATAATATGCCATTTTTAATTGAAATGATTAGTGTTTCGCATGATATGGAAAAATGACATGATTCTCAAATTCTATGTAAGAAAGAATGATTGGGTTTGAGAGCTCACAATTTTTAACCCTAATGATGGATGGATGTCGTAATGATCAATTTTTTCTTAGTGATCTAGTGATGAGTTCGATCTAAAGAATGTGATAGTACCATAGAGGTGGGTACCTCAAACACTTTGGAGGAGACACACCTTCTACAAGATATTTTTTGTACTTTTCTCATACAACCCATTGTAGCTTGGGGGTCCCTAGGGAAGAAAAGTGCCCATTTGGGAGTTGGTATGTCACACACCCAACCCCCTAAGTATCCTTTTAAGAGATGGGGCATAAAAGTTTTTCTTTACTACTACTCCCCTTAATTTCTCGACACAAGGACACCATCACCTTATGTTCGTTGAGATTCTTCCAATGACTATAAGTTTGTCCAAAGCTGAGTTCTAGATTGATACTTATGGATTTATGAAACTTATGGGGTGTCGCTGGCACCCACATGGATCTACGTCATTCAAACCATTTGACATAGCAAAAATGTGATCGAAGTCATCGTATTCTATTGGTGGTGTGGCCACCAGAGGATGGTGTTAGTACCATAAGTCACCTCTAGATTGCGTCAATGGTAAGCCTAGTACCCATCAGTTTTATGTCACGGTTAATGGATTTAAAGAGGTCAAATGCGACAGACTCTAGAGAATATCGTTTTAACTCAAAAAACTGGGGCAGTGTGCACAAGCGAATGAGGTCTTGATTAAATTCAGCCAGTAAGTTGTAGCAAAGGTGAGTAGGAGGAAGAAATTGAGGAGAAGATGTAAAGGTCTGCTCTGGACATCAGGTCTTCCAGCAGCCTAAGGAGGAAAAACTCAAACACAAGATCTTCTTGAATTCAAATCTCAAAGAAACTGAAAGGAATTATAACAACACTATGATCAAACATTCATCATAATATAATCACAATAATTCACATGTATCAGTCACTCATGAACTCTTTCAGTATCAGAGGGAGACAAGAGGGAGCAAGAAAGTTGACTGTCATTAAACAAGAAATCTCAGATTACAATGCATAAATAGAGAACTAGAAGATTTATTTAAAACTTTACAATATGGGAGCTTTCTCTACCATCGACCCTAACAAAATATCAAAACTGAGTATTTATACTCAGAACAGTTGCCACCACCAGGAGTGTGACTTGGCCACTACAATCAAATCCTTGCGTCTGCAACTTCTTCTGTCAGTCTGCACTTGCATTCTTCTGTCAGGCGCGATCTTAGATCAGAATGGGCTTTGTAGGAAAATCTGCTGACAGGGGAACTTTGGGCTGATAGTCCACCTCCACGACTAGTTCTTCCATGCTACCCATTTATGTGGTGAAACGAGGTTTCAACTAACTTCCCCCACTTCCATTAACTAATTTCATTGGGATCGGGATGGAGTTTGACCTCCATGAATGTTCTTGATGACCCTCTCGATTTTTCCCAATCAATATCAGTGCCTCAAAACCACGTAGATCCTTTCCTGAGACCATCACAGGCGCTTTCGTCCTTTTGCGCAGCCCCCTCTATCGTTCCATGCGACCTCAGGCCACGCCCTGGGGCTCCCTTGTGAGATTTTGGGATTTCGCATTTCGTGAGTTTTCACTCCATTCAATCTCAAAAATCCTAATACTCAATCTTGCGAAATGGCCTATCCAGATCGACGATCAGACTCGCTTTAAATTTGACAGACAGGATCATCTCCTCTAACAAATTCAGCCACCCACCGCTTAATAGGCACTTGATTTTCTTTATGGGCATGCTTTCCATACAACCCCGGGTTGTGATCATGGGCCAAATTCCCAGTTGCTTCGCGATTTCACGTTTCGAAATTTCGCACTGTGTTCCATGCTGAAATATCTGAGTCGTGAAATCGTGATCGCTCAGATCTAGTGACACACATTTCTTTGCATCGGACGACCTGTTAGGGTCCTATAATTATAGGAGATCTGATGATTTAGATATCATTTGTGGGTCTCATGATGAAGTTCTTGGTTTGTTGGTCTCTCGGTTGTTTCCATTGCCCCTCCATCCATTTTCGCCTGATCCTTCATCACCCTACTGCATCCTTCATCCACCTCTGTGCCACTCACTCCCTCATCCATTTGTCCCATTGACTACATCTCACCTGCCAACCATCCATGAATAAACAAACTTAGGCTAAAAAGAACAATAGATTAATAATGTTAGTAGTAAAATTAGTGTAGTTAGTTTAATCAAAATATGTTAGACTAATTATTAATTAATTGATTAATTAATTAAATAGTTAATTAATTAATTAAGTTAGTTGTTAAATTAATAATAAGGTTAGGGTTTATTAATTAAACACTAAATAAAACAAATACAAATTAAAAAACAATAATTAAAACATATGAAATATAATAAACATATATATTAAAACATATAAAATAAAAAATAAAAAATACATATAAATTAAATTAAACATATAACAAAAAAAACAAATATAAAAAGTAAGTTAAAACAAATAAAATAAAATGTAAACTAAATAAAAAACTAATGAAACATAAATAAAACAAAATGTAATAAAAACGAAATATAATAAAACATAAAACCAAATATTAAAAAAGAAAACACATGTATTAAATAAAAAACAAAAACAATAAAATAAAAGTCACATCATTTTCCCTCCCACAACTTTACCTTCACACATCCCCAAAATTTAATCCACGGACATAAAAAATTCCAGACCCCCGGTGCTTTTCAAACTTTAACGGAGGGGGGGGTCCGATAAGTGGTATTGGGAGGGACACTTGTCACCTCTAGGTGATTTTTGACCCCCCCCGCCCAATACCACTTACCACTTTAGGGGGGGGTCCGAAATACCACCTTTCCCCCAAAAAACCGCCCTCCCCCAAAAACTCAAAACTGTCATTTTTGCCATTTTGACCATTTTTTTTTCCGAGAAGGATTCCAAGCAAACAAAAATGAATTTTGGAAAACAGAGAGATTTTTTTCTCTGTAACGGGATGAATAACAAAAACCTCTCTCAATTTTTGCACAGGTGCCACCATGTGGGATAATCGAATCTATCTTTCAACCTCATTGTTCGGATTTCTGGTTCTTTCTGTTTCAACCCTGATTTTGTGGGAGATGTTTCAGCGAGATGGAGGCGAATTTGGAAAAACCAAAAGAGGTTTTTTTCTGAAACATACTCATATAAAATAAACACCTTCAGTTTTTTCCCAGGTGTTAGCATTAAAGAGAAACAGATGTCTGAGCGGACCCCTTTTTTGCATAAATTCGGCTCGTCTTTCATGGCGGACAATTTAGGATTTTTGGGGATTTGTTTTTTTTTTAGCTGAGGTGGTTAAATCTGACTTCCTAAACTTGATGGAGGATCTCTCCTATTTATTGATGTGATCTTAATGTAAAATGGTTGTTGATTCTAGAACCCGAGAATAGGAGGGACCATGATGGAACTTTGTTTCAGAGCTCACAGAGCTTTCTGTATTTCATCAATCCAATAATACACTCATAGAAACTACATGATTCATGTGTCATTTTTGGTGGTGATGTTTTTCTTATTCACTGTGATTTGTTTCGATTGTACTTCTTAAGTTATTCATACTCTGAATTATGAAAAGAAGCTCAAAGAACATAATTTGTTGAGACATACACTCTGTTTCTTGCTTTGACATAATTGTAAATGTTTTCTTCTCAATGGTTAATTTCAGGATTTTTGATTATTCTTTTATTGCCTGGTCCTCTCACCTTTCTCCTCTAAATCCAAAATCAAATTCAAAGAATCCAACAAGAGTGCCTACCTTGCCCTGTAAGGCTGTCTGAAGAACTTGTTTTTTATTGAACTTCAGGCTGTGACCACATTACCCAATGAACCTCTTTTCTTTTGTTTCCAACCAATTATTTAAAAAATCCAAACTGTGTTCTGCATAGCTAGCCTAATATCTATTCAAACAAATCTATATCAAATAGAGAGATCCCTCTCTGAGTTTTGGAGGGATAGATCCAAGACTCGAAGTGGTTTTGATGTTGCCTCTGTGACTGCCTCCACAGCCTTGGGAAAATTACAAAGTGATAATAGAATGACGACCATATTGGGGAACTCTCCCCAGTAGTACACTTCAAAGTTCCAAATCTGATCATTGATGGTGGACAGTGACCAAACATAAGAAGGCTGAAATATTTCACATGGTGACTCTAATCAGCTCCAGACAGTGCCAACTCAAAGACTCCACTGGAGGAAGAAATTGAAGCATGACCAAGCACCCTAGAAAGACCAGGTACTCAAGCTCAAATTGTATTCATGATATTATTGGTTTCATCTGCAATTACTTTCTCTCTTATCATGATCTTGGTCTAGAGTATATTGTTGAAGTTCAGGATGATCATTTTCAACCTGAAGAACCTCAAAGGATTGAACCCATTCCCATAGCTCTGGTACAAAATCCTACACCTGTGCAGATCCCAGATGTACCTGTAGAAATCCTAGTGAGACATAAGCCTCTTGCTTTATCTCCTACTCTTGCTAAACCTCCGAATGGTTGTAAGCCTCTTGCTTCACCTCCTATACCTGCTAAAATCCCAGACAGATACAAGCCTCTACATTTTCCTCCTTTTCTCCATGACCTCCCTGTCAATTACATCAATAATTTGCCCAGGTTTGATGGAGAAAATGTGAAAATCACTGCTGAAAAACATATTCAAAATCTTGAGGATTTTCTTGATCTATTTGAGGTAGAAGATGACGATGTCTGTATTAGAATTTTTTCCCTATCATTGCAAGGTAAAGTCAAGAATTGGTTTAAGAATCTTCCAGATGCAAGCATTATCAGTTTCCATTAATTTGTAAAAAAATTTCTAGATCGATGGGTGATCATGAGAAATGTCTTTCTCATCCTAGAAGAATATGACCATTTGAAAAGGCAACTAAGGGAGATAGTTCCTCAGTTTTCAGCAAGATTCAATAAGGTATATCATGCAATGTCTGTTGATATAAGGCCACCCCTAGGATCATCTCACTTGCATTACCCAAATGCCTTCGATCCTGAGATGGCATTCCAATTTGTTGGTTGTGGAGCCTGATTATCTTCTTGATTTATAGGTCTTTTACTTTCAGTCGTGTTTATACCCCATGAAGTATTTACACCCCAGAAGTATGTACACTCTTCTACGTGGGGGAGTATAGAGGGGGGGTACCCCCTCTGTGGGGTCCAGGGGGCCTATCCCCCCAGCTGGGGGGTCTGGGGGCAAGCGAGCCCCCAACGAAGGTTCGAGGGCGAAGCCCTCGAAGCAAAAATTGCCTTATAAAAGTATATTGTAATTTCATTGTAAATCTGGACCGTTCATTATAAGGTCGCAGATCTAACGGTAGAGATTATGTTAGGGTTTTTTGCCCTAGAAGGCAACCCTCTTTTATGAGGGAAATGTATTGTGGCTATGGTGGACAGTGAATATTGTATTCTGAGAGAGGAGACTGTGAGAGAAAGAAGAGGAAGTTACAGCGGGTTTTGTTGTAGGTTGTATCCATTCATTTGTTGAATAATAATAAAGGAAGGACCTGGAAATTTCTCCGGTGGATGTAGCCCACACTGGGTGAACCACGTAAATCTGTGTCTCTCTTGTATTGTGTGTCTTCTGTGTTTTGTTTTTGCATTTGTTTTATTATATTGCTCCGTGGTCCTGTTTTTCTAACAACTGGTATCAGAGAATAAGGTAACTCGCAGGAAAAGAGGGTTCCTGGTTCGAGTGGGAGCAATGTCGGAAGATGGAAATTTTAGGGTCGAGAAATTTAACGGCCAAAACTACCAGTTATGGAAGATACAGATGGAAGATTATTTATATCATAAGGATCTATTCCTACCATTGAGCGGAGTAGAAAAGAAGTCGGCGGCCATGAAGGACGAAGAATGGGAGATTCTTGACAAAAAGGCTCTAGGAACGATACGGCTGAGCCTGGCAGTGTCGTTGTCTTTCAATATCTCAAAAGAAAAGACAACGAAGAGTTTGATGGACGTGTTGGCCAAATTGTATGAAAAACCCTCGGCGTCGAATAAGGTATTTCTAATGAAGAGATTATTTAATATGAAGATGTCAGAAGGTGGGTCTGTTGCAGATCA
>JZKD02S2309457.1:291877-316550 GCA_000966675.3 Picea glauca | reverse complement strand
TGTCATAAAAGGTTTAAAGTCTACCAAATGGATGTCAAGTCAGCCTTTCTAAATGGATATTTAAGTGAAGAAGTCTATATGGAACAACCAGAGGGTTTCAAAATGTCTGATAACCTTGAATTAGTATGCAAGCTAAAGAAAGATCTATATGGTTTAAAACAAGCCCATCGAGCTTGGTATCACAGACTGGATACGTATCTCAAAGACAAAGGTTTCAAGAGAGGAACAGCTGACAACAATCTGTATATTAAAACAAAGGATAATAATTTTCTGATCATATTGGTCTATGCAGATGACATCATCTTTGGATGTAATAAGGATTCATTGGTACAATGGTTTGCTTCTGCCATGGAGTCTGAATTTGAAATGTCTATGATGGGAGAACTGCCATTTTTTCTTGGTCTGCAAATTACTCAGAGGTTCGAAGGGATGTTCATTTCTCAAGAAAAATATCTAAGAGAAATGTTGAAAAGGTTTCAAATGGAAGATTCTAAACCTATGGGTACACCTATGGTAATTGGATGTAAATTAAGCAAGGATGATGATTCACCTAATGTTGATCAAAGCTCATATCGATCAATGATAGGCATCCTGTTGTACATCATAGCATCTCTCCCAGACATAATGCATGCTGTAGGAATGGTAGGAAGATATCAGGATGCACCTAAACAGAGTCATTTGCAAGATGTCAAAAGGATATTCATGTATTTAAAAGAAATAAGGACTTATGGTCTGTGGTATCCCAGAAATCAGAATTTTCAGTTAATTGCTTACTCAGATGCAGATTGGGCAAACTGTGTTGATGAGAGAAAAAACACCAATGGAGGAGCATTCTTCCTGGGTGATTCTTTAGTAGCATGGCTTAGTAAAAAACAAGGCTCCATTTCTTTGTCAACCACAGAGGCAGAGTACATTGCTGCTGCTACCTGTTGCACTGAGGTATTATGGATGATTCAGACACTTGCAGACTTGGAGGTAAAATACACTGCACCGATCCCAATTCATTGTGATAGCACTAGTGCCATCAGTGTGTCTAAAAATCCTATCTTCCACTCCAATACCAAGTCTATTCCCATAAAATATCATTTTCTGAGAGAGCAGGTCACCAATCAAATTTTTCAGGTCCATTACATTCCCACTACAGAACAAATTGCAGACATATTTACTAAACCCCTCGCCAAGCCATCATTTGAATATATCAGATATAAGTTGGGTGTCATCCCGTCTCACATATAAGAGAGTCCATCCTGTTAGGCGGGGCCTGTATTGGTTGCATATCTGATACCTCCTAAAACTAATGCAACAACTCAGGGGGAGCATGTCTCTTCTTTGACATTGATGTCAAAGGGGGAGAAAAAAATCTGGGCGCATCTGGGTGCCTTTGTTGCTATCAATGACAAAGGGGGAGATTGTTGGCATGTTTTACAGGCAGCGTATGATTGTCATTGATGGAAAGTACAACAACGATGATCAACAACGTAGTGATAATCAGGGAGGAGAAGCAACAGTGATCGTTGGATCAACAATTCAGAATTCCCGATGGTTGTCAGATCTCAATGTAGACAAGAAGAGCGCGCAGATATGGAGGATAGATCTTTGGCATTAGATCTGAGTGCGAGGACTGACCATCATAGGATCCAAGAGAATCTGCACGATATTTAAAAGTGCAAGGTGAAGTGAGTTCGCGAATCGGAGTTTTGCGAATTGTGACATAGAAAGGCAAGAAACAATAGCACGGGACTACCGAAATCGTGATATGATCTGATAACCTTGAATTAGTATGATCTCCTTCGGCCTTATTTTCCACCATTATTGAACACCTTGGATATAAAAGAACAATTGACACAAACATAGCTCAAACCTGACTGCATGGAACAAGAATCCACTTATCATATTGTGGACACATAGGTCAATGGCACTCTCCAGTAGAGGATCCATCTTTATCAGGTTTTCAAAGTAGGGCAACTCCTGCACCAAGGCAATTGTCTCACCTGGGGCCAAATTCATTAGAAATTTCCTCATCTGATGGGGGAACTCAACACAATGGAGACCATTGCTTCTTAAGGGGGGAAGGATTTATCTAGGAGGATATTGGTGGCCATCCACCTTGTCCAACTGGCTCAAAACATTTTTTTTGGCAACTTACTATTAGCAGTTTTTCGGTTCCCAAACTTCTGGGGCCATTTTGAGGGCCTAAATGATGTTTTTTTCACAATGGGGCACCTCAAAATAGTCAAAGGCTTTGATTGAGCCCCCTAAATGAATATCCTCATTAATACCTTTCCAATGAGCTATCGTGCGCCCTAAATGGAGATCATATGCAAAAGTTACGACTCCGAGAAGTTAATGTACTAACTTACCCCAACGGGGCCCACATGACTTTTGGCGCTTCATCTCCCAGGGTTAGGGTTTTGGATATCTAGGGTTTTGGAATTCATCTTTATTGTAAGAAGGAGTTCAGAGCCTCATTGTACTCATCTTATTGCGAATGCTCGTAGCCATCACATCTCTTCTCAGAGATAAGCTTCCACCATTCTAGCAAGCTTGTTTTCAGCCTACATTTTACTCTTTTCAACATATTTCTTATTTAATAGAAGTCAAGTTTTACTGTATCTCTGTTATTTTTCACTGTGTATTTGTTTTAAATTCATAAATTTGTGGTTTTATTTCATTCTGCTCATAAATATGGATCCTATCTTTAGAATGGGTATACTAGTTAACAAAGTATTTAACTCCTAGTGTAATGTCCATTCAAATTTGACTATCATTTGAGGACAAATGGAATGGACGCATTATGTCCACTTTTCTCCATGTAGGATATCGATCTCGAATTACCAACTTTGTTTATGAGTTTAATAAATTCATTAATACTCTTACACATTTATAAAAGTAGTCTTATGATCTTAGAGTAATTTCTTCTATAATCATAAAGCTCGTATGTTTTATAGTTGTAAGAATCCTTATAAAGTACCTTATAATCAATTTTGACTAAATCTATATTAATCAAAGCAATGTTATGATTTTAAATTCTAATGTTATGTCTTATTATATTTTAAAGTTTTAGTTAATGCTTAGTTCATGTTTAATATCTTTAATTTGAATGATAGTAGTTTTAGAGTCCCATGTATAACCATAAAGAGCAATGAAACTTATCCTTATATACACTTCATAAATATTAATGAAAACTATACATAATAATTTGAAACCATCAATATATCGACACAATTACTTTAAACACAATTCAAAGCCAGAAATGAGAACATTGTTTCAGCTAACTAAACTACTTCCACTTGATATACTAATATACTATGTTGAGAATAAAAGTTTCACTAATGGAGGTAAATTTCAACAAGTTTAGCATAGTTTGAACTCTATGATTCAATTAATATGGAATTGATTGAAGCAATGCATGGTAGGAACAAAATAATAACCACGAATAAGAACTAATGAGTGCTCATACTCAAGAAATATCATGTAAGAACATTTACAAACAAATAGCGACCTGAATAGAATTAATGTACAATGACCCAAAAGCGCAAAGAGGCACAAAGAAGTAGTATGGGTTAGGATGGAGGAGAGCCAAACAATTTTCAAATTTTGGTTTTGGCAGGATTCTCTTGGGTTGCAGGTTTCATGGATTTTTTCTTTCGACAAGCTGTGGCATTTACTCTGATCAAGGTGGTACAAACCATAACGACTTATTTATTTTATTTAGGGAGGTGTCTTGTCTTTGGTTAGTGTTCTTAATCCTTTTTTCACTCACTACCAGACCCATCGATCTCCAAACTTAGCAGTTTAGCTTCCTTCCTTCCGTATTTATTTTGGAATTACTGGTAGTTAAGTGATCGGGCCTTCGAACTGACAGTTTTTGTTAGCAACAAGACCCTGGCCCTTATGATTGGGTCTACTATCTTTTCACCTCTTTACTTCTGACTTTCCTTCATTTGGTTCTCAATCCTGAAGAGTCAGTTCTTACACTGTTGTTATTGTTTAATCCAGAAGTTGTAGTTTCTAAAGGTCAGGTGGCATTCTGTAATGGAATGTGAGGTTAGCACCCACTTAGGTGTGGTAGACAAGGAATATTGGGATCACCTGAGCTTCCTCTCAACGGTGGATGATCTATGAAACAAATGAGGTATTAATGACACACTAAATGCGACTTCATGTGAACCTACTACTCTTTTGGTGGAGGCTCTTCCTTCTACTAACTCTGGTACAAAGTCTATTTACCAGCCTTCTTCGTCGTGTCTTTCCTTCTGTAAGGAAGTTCCCCGGGTCTCTAGACTTTTTGTTGAATATGATAGTGCAACTGGTGTCGTTAAGAAGCCTAGAAAAAAAGGTTTTATTGCTAAAGAGTTTGGTCCGAATACTGCCCATTTTTCTCAGCCATTGGAGTCTTAGGGAGGTGGCTTGTTGGGGAAGAGGTTTACACCTAAGCAAACTATGTAGGCATGGAAGCCTAAAAGAACCAAAAGGAAAATGGTCTTGGGTATGGATATTGGGTTACAAGAATTTTTTTCACTCGCCATGTGTGCTCTGGTGGGTAGGCTAGCTTACTGTTTTCTCTACAAACTTTTAGTCATGAAGTGGATGCACGTTACTTGGGAACCCATTTTGGGTTATTCCCCGGTGCTTATGACCTTGTCGAGGGGTTGGTCATTAAAACCCCTAAAGACATTTCTTGGATTTTCGAAAATTTTTGGGTGTTTGAAGGTGGCAGCCTTATGCTTAAGAGGTGGTGGATTAAGTTTGATCTGATGACGAAGTATTTTAGCTATCGTCATCTCTGGGTTTTTCTCCCCAGTATTCCATTATATTTGTGGAATTATAAAGCTATGGAGGCCATAGAAAATGTTCTGGGACATTTCATAAAGGTATTCGAGGACACATTACATTCCAGTGACAAAAGAATGGAAAAAATTCTTGTGGAAGTGGATATTCATGCTGGGCTGTTGGAATCTTTAGAGATTGAATGCACGGTATGGTTTTTTATCAGAGATTAGAATATTTAGGGATTCCTTTCCGTTGCTCGCATTGAAGACAAACTTGACATATAAGAAAGGATTGTCACCATCCTTTTGGAGCGCCTATTGACGAGGTACTCTCAAAGGATAATATCGCAAGTGGCTACTCTCCTGATTCGGAGACGCAAGAGCATGGAGATTTTCGGGGTGCTAGGTACTTGGACAGTCCATCATCCCCGAACAAATCCTTTGTTGGTAAGTTGAGACATTGCGCACCTTATCTGTATTGCACTTTATCTACAGGGGAAATAGATCATCTCGATTCTTTATTTCCTTTGGAGTCCAATTTAACTGAGGTGTCTCTTAAGACTGTGGTTCATGATAAAGTTTTAGAGGATTTGGAGCCAAATTCTGAGTCTGTTTTAGTTACTCTTGATTTGTTGTTAGTTGGGTGTGTGTCTACCACCTCCACTGTTGATAATATTGACGTGATTAACTCAGTCCTTCCTGAGATTCTGTCGGCGGAAGATTCACCTCTCCTATCTGGTTATGGAGAACCTGCAGCTAGTGAGCATTCTTTGGATAGGATGTTATCCGACTTGGTACCATCCTATAGGTAGGTTGCTAGTCCTGTCCCAATTTTGACTTACTTGCGGAAAGTTGTTGTGGTTTTGGGGGGGACCATTGATGTGGCTAGAGCCTCTAGTAGTTTAGGAGTCATGTCTGGGAAGGACCTTGCATGGTCACGGGGATTGGGAATTGAATTATCTCCTATTAAGACCAGATACTCTAGTAAAAAATCAGGTACAAACCTTTCCTTTTTGGCTAACCAAATTTCTACAACTATTGATCAGGGGGCGCTTAAAGGCATAAAATCCCTCGCAAGGGAAAAATCATGATATATCTATCTCTTAACTTAAAAGGGGTAGGATGAACACTAAAAATGGATTCTATGTGTAGGATTATCTCAAAAAATTTACCCAATGTTACTTTTCTACAAGAGACCTTAACGAATGAGGAGAAGTCTAGGAATTTAATGTTCTCTCTCAGGCTTGATTGGATGCCTTGTGCAATTAGCTCAGTTGGAAACTTGGGAGGCATTCCCGTGTCTTGGGACCCACGTTTTTTTTATTTCTCTCCTGTCCTTACTTATGGCGGTATTTTCTTGACAGGTTCCAGTCTAGTAGATAAAAGGAAGATTACACTTCTAAATGTTTATGGCCCTTGCACAGACCAAAATATTTTCTAGAAAAAATTGGAAGATAGGGGACTATTAGCTCATGCTGATTTGATTATGAAAGGGGATATGAACTTCAACTTAAAATCATATGAGATTTGGGGTATTGCAACTTTGACAGATCCTTTGGTAGTCTTTTTCAGGGATTTGTTTGAAAAGTCAATGTTGGTGGATGTGGCTCCTACAGAGTTGGCACCTACGTGGCATAATGATAGATCGGGAGATTCTAGTATTGCTAAAAGTCTTGACATATTTTTTTGTGGCGAAGGATCTTATGGTCCATCTATGAGGTATAGATCGTGGGTGGAATTTACTTTCATATCTGATCATGCCCCAATTATATTACAACTACATATTGGACTGTCGACGATAGCTCATCCTTTTAAGTTCAATCCTGTTTGGTTACATGACGATTCTTTTGCTACTTTATCTAGTGAAGTTTGGAATGATGTTTAGTTTCAGGAAGTTGAAGGGGCACAAAGGATATTAGTCGAGAATCTATCCCTCCTTAAAAAATGAGTAAAATTATGGTCGAAAGAAAAAAGCATTTGAGAACAGGAATTTTTAAAAACATTGGAAGATGAATTGGAAATGCTCTATGATTAAAAAATTAAAGGACTTCTTAATGATGATTTTGATCAATGTTTGATATTTTTGGAGGCGGAGCGCAACAAATATCTGTTGGCAGAAGAAGAACTATGGAGGCAAAAGAGCAGGGCTATATGGATTAAGAGTGGAGACAATAATACAAAATTCTTTCACCAATTTGCAAGCTACAGGAGGAACAAAAAACACATATGGGACATCACAGATGAAGATGGTTGATTTCATTCAGGTCAGGAGGCTATTAAATATGAACTAGTTTCTTATTTTAATTCTATCTTTCAAGACACCGACCATTTTAATTTGAGTGATTAGTTAGCTACTGTTCTCTTGTACCCAAATCTTGTATTGGAGGACGAAGTAACTACTCTTGAAAAGCCTTGTACAATTGAGGAAATTTTAGATGTTCTTAAAGGTTTTGCAAAGGATAAAATTCCAGGCCCTGATGGGTAGACTGTAGAATTCTTCCTTCACTTCATTGGCATGGTTGGTCTAGATTTACTTGTTGTAGTGGAGGAAACTAGAATTCACTGTGAAGTTTTTCGAACGATCAATTCTACCTTCATAGCTCTGATACCAAAAACCAACTCTCCTAGTTTTTTCACCGAATTTTTCCCTATAGATCTATGCAACTTATGCTATAAGATTATTGCAAAGGTAATAGCAAGGAGAATAAGGCCAATTCTGTCTCGTAATTTGTCTTAAGAACAACTGGGTTTCCTCAAGGGTAGAAATATTTTAGATGCAATAGGGACAACACGAGAATGCCTTCATAGTATTAAGGCAAAAAAACTTCAAGCTATCATTTTGAAGCTAGATTTAAAAAAGGCTTATGATTGCACAAACTGGGATTATTTAAGGCGTATGCTTATTCATTGTGGCTTTGGACTTCTCATGAAAAAATGGATTATGGGATGTGTTGCCTCAACAACATACGCCATACTAATCAATGGTGAGGCCACTAAATTCTTCAATAGTGGCAGAGGATTGTGTTGAGCACTCAACACACCCTAAAAAAGTCGATGTCAAATTTTCTTTTTTGGACACCACTTGATCATTTGCTTTGTCTAAATTCGACTTCAGTATGAAAATGTTGCCTTTACTTATCATTTTTTTTCTCATTTAAGTCTCTCAAAGTTTGCTTGAACATGTGAAAACCCATAAATTAAAAGACTAACATTTAAATAAAGAATCGACAGTCAAAACTTTTCCCCGACGCACTAAAAGATTCGGCATCGGGAAGAATTTAAAAATGAAAGAGAATCACTTGAGAGAACCGGGGTTGCCGAGCACCGATTTTTTCTTCATCAGCAAATGAAAGTCACTCTTTCGCGCCAAGCATCACACAAGGATATCACCGACAACCGATTCCCTTCGGTGTCGGTAAAGGGAGAAAAGAGTAAGTGTTGGACGAAGAAAGAAACGATATCACCGATCACCGATTCCCGAAACATTTTCAGCATGAGCGGTTTTCAAGGACAATAACCCACAAAGAAAATACACGACAGGTTTATTTCTGAAGGCCGATTCCCAATACATTTTCGGCATCGACAGTCCCAAGTTCATCTTAGAATTCACAACTTGAACAAAGCCTTGAGTCTGACAATGCCCATGAGCTAAGTCTTTGGTCTTCAGTACCACGAGTCACACCCCGAGTCATTTTTTCTATGTCAGTGTCGTACGACAAAATCGATTGGCGTCGGAGGTTTTTCACAGAAGGATATCACTGAAAATACAATGTAACTCGGAGCACCACTAAGTAGAATTTCGGAACTAACTTACAAGAAAATTTAGACAAAGAACACAATAGATACACATGCAAAGGGAGAAATGATGCATCTATTTCGAGACTTTATATTAGATCCCCATCTAGATTAGATTACATTCAAGAGACATTGTCTACACCTTTTTAGCCAATCAACCCGGTTTACATTAAGAACAAGAAAACTTTCACAAAAAGGAGAACTATCAAAATTATGTGTCACGTCCGAGAATACAAAGTGGAGTTCGTCACTCATGCCTCTTCTGTGTGCAGACTTCCTCCCCGACTGCTTTGCGCACCCTGATATTTTTTCATTTTTTGTTCTTCCAACACCCTGTGTGCTTCGCATAGCTACACGATTGTATCTTGTGCTTCCCGAAGCTGTTTCTTGGGCCATGTTACGTTCCCTTCATGACCTTGCGAGGCTGACACCTCAAATCTCTTTGCCACCAATTGTCGTCTTAATTCTCTATTTTCTTGGTAGAGTTCAACAATGGTGAGTTGTGCCTACTCTAATTGATGAGTCGACTCTCGAACGTTAGAACCTGAGGCATCTATCCTCCTCGTTCTGCTCCCTCTTCCCTGACTTTTGTTTTCGTCAGGTTCTAGCCGGATGGCATGCATAAGGAATGCCTTGGTGACCATTCTTGCGCACGACTCAATCGAGATTTGGTTTTCACAAGATTCCTTACTTTTCCTTGGCCTTCCTCTTTCCCAGGGTATCTGTTGCTGGGGAGGCATATCTTCCAACGTTTTTCCTCCCGACGTAACTTCTTCCACTTTGACCTCCACATAGGGCGATAACATTGTTTCTGTGCATAGGTCAAAGTCTCCATTGGAAGCCTCGAAAATGCCTGCTACGAATAAGAATGAATCCCAGGCATTTTGGGGCTCAATCCTGGTGCTTCGACCACTTTGTGTGCCTCGTCTTGCATTTTAAGGAGTTCCCATGGTGCAACAACGTATCTGTCTTATGTGTGGGGAATTTGACAAGGGACAAAAGAAGAAAATTTGATCAGAATAGGCTCACAAGAAGAATTACCAACAATGCACAAGCTTGGTTGATGAGTAGAACACACGCAGAACATCCATAATTTATAACAGAGTTGACAGTGAGTGGAAACATGCCAGGGGACACCAGATTCATGGCGACAGGATGGTTTGAAGAAAACTAAATATTTTATGTGGCACATACGTGCAACGAGTGTGTTCCAGGGCATGCGAGACGTAACCGATAGGAGTTGCAGAGGGTGTGGTACGATCACCTCAATTTTTCATTTCCCCAGTCTCCATGATGAGCTGATGATGGTTGATGTGCTTACAGATGTGACTTTTGTTTGCACAACTTGCCTCAACCTGAGGCACCTAACGACTTCCCTTATGACAGGATTTGATTCATTTGGAACATACTCGTACTTTTAGCACATGTTTCTCTCTGACATCCTTTCCTGCCTCCAAGGGACAACCAACCACTAGAGTGACTTCGACTCTCATGTTTTCCATACATAATCTATCATGTTGTGGCGCGCAGATGTAACCCACCCTAACTGGAGAAAAAACGGTGGCGCTAATAGAAACAATGCAGAGAATTTGAAGGGTTGCAGAGATCTCGTAAGTATCAAACAAATGGGTTTAAGCAAGCTTTACAGGTATGCACCAATAAGGATTCTTCATGCTTATGTTTTATACATATATTTTTCCAAGTGTTGTTCTATATGAAATATCTAAATGATTTTAATTTCAATTGCAAGAAATATGCCTTCGACTATTGAGAAAACTTGGCTCAGTAACCATGCCAAGAAATCCGAGAGAAATTGGGTTAGAAAATCAACAAGGTGATGAAGGATATCAGACTCCCCAAATTTGGCACACCCTATGTCTTCAATGACTTGCACGACATAGTCAAATTGCACACTGAGAAAGATTCATCATAGGCCTAAGAAATCTAAAAGGTGAAAGACACAAGAGAGCCAGATTAGGCGCGACAATTTATGGAACACCCGATCAAAGCTCGGGCTATGCTACAATAGTTAAATGCCAGTATGATCAAGTATCAGGCACCTGCAGTAAAGATCAGAGAGATTTGGGTTGCTCTGATGGAACAACAAAGATTTCCATACACCCACACCTGCAAGGAGTTGTTCATTAGTTGGTTGAAGTATGAGAAAAGTCACCCTTTCAAAGTAATATCTTGAGATGAATGTTGGAAAACTGTTAGGGGAGAACGCCACGTAGCAAATTATGTTTTGTTTAGTTGTACTTTAGATGTTATTTTTAGTTAATTTTATCTTATAAATAAGAGCATCGATCGATTAGTTAAGGGTCGATGGTTGTTGCAATAAACTCTCCTTTTCTGGTTTGTTAAGAATTATTTTGGAGCTACCCGTAATTGAGAAGTCCTTCTGAACCAGAGAAAATTTATTTTTTCATCAAATGCATGTGTGATTGGGCATAGAGAAGAACTATTTCATATCTTGTCTCATGAATTTATGTTGTAACAAGTAAGAGCTATGAAATCTATTGTTAAGTTATTTGATGCAATGCTTTATAGTTCTTTTATTTAATGATGAAGATGAATCGTTGTGTTATTATGTGATAGATGATTAGAGTAGGTGAATTAGTTTTCTTGCAATTATCCTATCGCATATGTGTTTTCTTTCTGATAATTAGTATCTCAGATAGAAATTGGATGCTCACATGGTTAACTTATTAGTACTAGGCATGTGGTATAAAATTGTTGTCTACATGCTTGAGTAGCGGGTTATCCCAAGCTCATCCTTTTCTCTAGTAGTTAAACGTAATCATGTTTGTTTCCAAGTTGGTTTATACCGACTTGCATCTTATATCGGTCCCACCTAAGAGAAACTACAAAAGGAGAAAGTATGAACAGAAGGAGACGCCTTCATAAGAAAACATAAAGCCCATCGATTAAATTGGCTGAATCGCAAGATTTGGAGAACCATTCCACTATTAAACGCTGCAGAGTCTAATTTGGCCTCGGTGGCGGGTTTGGTTCCTGCTGTTGAACTAAAGGTATTTAGGACCCATAAACAGAATTGGCGCTAGAAGGAGGGCCTGAGAATGAATGGTTGAATACATATCTCACATAATATTTCAGACGACCTGTAGATTCAAAACAACCCACATGCATGGCTAGTCATTCCCAAGACAACCCACACACGCTGAGTACTCCTAAAACGTGTAACTCATCCCAGCCCAAGGAAGAATTCTTGTTCCATGACATACCTTATGCTCTCCCTCACGAGGAATTAAATCAATTTAGAAGAATCAAAAGAGCATACGCCCGACAGATCGGTGCATTGTCTTTAGCTTCGATACTTCCTCGAAGACAAAAAATAAGTATACCAGTGGTCAATAATCCCGACAAGGTTTTTGTGCACACAGTAGAAGACCTAATATATTTCTCAATCACCGAAATCAAACATCCTCTTAATCTGATCCCTGAAACGCCAGCCGACAACGTCTCTGAACCAGACGATTTTTCGGAAGAGGAAGAGTTTAACTCAGAATCTGAAGATATGGAAGACAACAATGACCATAATGAAGAAAGGGGAAACCCACCACAGAATAATCAACCCTGGTTGGCCGGATATTCTTTGGCTCTCCCAGGACCAGTCATAACCTTTTCCGACATCTAGAGAAGTTACTTCCTAAGTTTGATCCTGAGAACTCAAGATTGCCTGAAGATCATATCAAGAAATTTATACTAGCGATCAGACTTATGAATGTCCAACATGAAGATGTAGTTTGCAGGTTTTTCCCCTACACATTTGAGAAATCAGCCTCCACATGGTATTTTAGCCTACCTGTAGGATCCATAACTAGTTGGACAAAGTTTCAAAAGGATTTTTTAGATAAATTTTCCGAAGAAACCACTACAAGAGATTTGATGGCTGAATTGTTCGCAGCCACCATGAGTTCAAAAGAGAAGGTTAAATATTTCAATCAAATATTCAAAACTATTTTGAACAAATTTCAGCTCGAAGCTAAACTAACTTAGGAGTTGCAAATCAAAGTATATGCTAATGCGCTCCCAGCTTCTATTTCCATGTTTTGAAGAGGGCTGCCAAACGAACCTTAGCTGAGAATTTTGAAGAATCCAAAATGATAGAGTTCCAGATGAATGGGTGTAAAGAACGCCAGGTCTCTTTAGTTAAGAAATAAGTTCAACCTCCTCCCAGGAGAGGACTCCTTTTGACTAGACTGCCAGTGAAACAAGAAAAAAAGATTCCCAACAAGGGTAATGGATACATAGAATATCTATAACGCATGGTTAAGAAATTATCAAATGAGATCATAGACATGAAACTAAGTGTTGGGGAGGGAAATCAAGGACAAAGGCCCTATAATCCTTTCTTTAAAAGGAACCCACCGTTAAAAGCAATTGAACCTCCCCCAACGAACTTAAATATCGATCTAGGAAACATGGCATTTGGTTCTTTCTGTACCTATCATCAAGAAAACCACTCTAAAAGAGACTGTCCTCCATGGGTGAATTCCATGAATTTGATGGCAAACCAGTTTTTAGATGAGGTTTCCCTAACCAAACAACCAAGCAGTTCAGTTATGAATGTTTTCGATCAGGAGGAAATTGATCCACCAGAAGATATAACCATGTTGATATGGGATCCTGACCTAATTATGCCTTCCGACGACTTATTTCAGGTTCAAGAACCACTCGCAGAGAACTCGGTTGCGTAAACGCAAAGTAAGGGTCCGCCTGTCTCAAAAGATCCTACTACTACCCAAAATCTAGGAGGGAGAGCGACTCCCAATCACTCGAAAGCACCTTTTTCTCCCTGTAATAAACCTATTAGCATCCATACCTGAGAATCGCCCAAACTGGAGTACAACGTAGTTGAATATTCAAAGAATTTGAAGGCTAATATATCAGTTATGGACATATGTATAATTCCTCAATAGAAATACTTCTTTCTACATGCTCTGAGATCAATAGAAAACCCTACGCCAAACGATGCACAACAAAGAAATATAACTTCCACAGTTCTAGTAAATAAACCAACTGTGAATACCTACTCGAAAGATAATAAGGGAAAACCCTTTGTCCCATCGTTCCTTTTAACGTTTGAAGTTTTCAACAGGAACCTTCACAATTGTTTAGTCGATTTAGGAGCATATTCCAATGTTATGCCACTGTTTATTTTCAGGAAATTAAATTCCATTCCTCTCAAAAGAGATAAACATGTAATACAACTGGATAGAACCCAGTTCAAAGTCATGGGGGAACTCAAATATGTAATGATTAGAATATCGACACATCCTAAGTTTATGCAAGTGATTGGGATTATCGTAGTAGATATCCCAGAAGCTTATGGATGTTATTCAGCCGATATTGGTCTGAGAAGTTAAACCGATACTTCAGTATAGACTGGGAACACCTTTGGCTAGCACTGAAGGGTTACAATAATATGATCAGAATCGATAGGGAAAGGTATTTGAAACATACTGCCACTGACCTAGAAACCTTAAACGAATCCTCATCGACAAATTTCCCTGTGCTAGGCAATTATTCCTGCAATTCCTATTTTGGGAACTTCTCCCCTCTTCCATATGATTTCCCTCTTACTCAAAACTCTGAAATTGTTTTTCAAGAGAAATCGTCGATACTGACAGAGGAAACCCTCTTCTGTCAAGAACCTATGTTAGAAATCACAGGGCAAAAGATAAGAGAGCAAGAAGGAAATAAGAAAGAAGAAATAGTTAATTTTCTCTCACAAATTTGGACCATATAATTTGATGGATCTAAATCACAGGAAGGATCAGGGGAAGGGTGCATCCTCATTGATCCAAAAGGTAAACGTCATTTCCTATTCTGTAGACTTGAGTTCGAGTGCACAAATAACACTGTCGAGTATGAAGCTCTAGTCCAAGGGTTAAAGAAATCCATAGACTTAAACGTCAAAGAATTGAAGGTTTTTGGAGACTCGGAGATTATCGTTAGACAAGTAAGGAATACTATACATTGCAATTTCCCGCACCTAAATAATTATCAACAGGAAGTGCATAGGTTAATAGAGCATTTTGAAGCTTTCAATATTACAATGATCCCTAGAGCAAAGAACATCCTGGTTGATTCCCTAGCCATAGTTGTTTAAAGGTTGTTACCTTTAGAAGATTATGAAGCCTTCTGGTTCACTGTGGAGCTAATCTACAAACCATCAGTGCCTAACAACATTTCTAATTGGAAAGTCTTTGAAGGAGATGAACATATCATAAAATTTCTGACTAACCAATATAATTTCAAAGACCTAGCTATTGGCGATGAAGTATTCCAAGAACAATCAACATAAATTGATCCTCGGATAGGTCAACCAACTGACAAATCGAATTCTCACACAATCTCGAAGGGGATAGCTAATTTAGAGAATCTTTTTGACCTAAAAGGATGATTTAAGGGGCCCAAAAATGAGAAGACTGGTAGTTCTTGTCCCATGCATGAAACTATAAATCTTGGAACCCCAGAAAATACAAAGAATGTAAATCTCGACAAGACTATATCTAAAGAGGAAAGAAAGGCTTATATCAAATTGTTCAGACAATATCAAGATGTCTTTGCATGGTCCTACCGAGATCTAAAAAATTATGACACCCGTATCATCCAACACACTATACAGTTAAAACCTGAAATGAAACCCTTCCAACAAAAGCTCTAAAATTCTCACCCATCCTTGGAACCTCTCATGTGTCAGGAGTTGAAGAAAATTTTAGATGCCAAAATTATCTTCCGGGTTAGGCATTCCGCGTGGGTAGCAAATTTGGTCCCTATGAGAATTTTTTTTGGAGAAATCCGCTTATGCGTAGATTTTAGGAACCTCAACAAAGCTTCAAAAAAGGAAAACTACCTAGTCCCACCAATGGAGAAACTCTTGAAAACTGTGTCTGGCTCTGAGATTTTTTCTTTGTTGGGTGGTTTCTTGGGTTACAACCAAGTTCTGGTTTCAGAGGAAGACCATTTGAAAACCACCTTCCAAACCAAGTGGGGAACTTTCTCTTACAAACGCGTGCCCTTTGGGTTAATAAATGTAGGGGAAACTTTCCAAAGGGAAATGGATGCATCATTTCAAGGACTGATCAACAGGTGTGTGGTAGTATATCTGGATGACGTAACTATGTATTCAAAGAACAAAGAGGAACACATCCAAAACTTAACCCGTATTTTCGAAAGGTGTAGAAAATATGGTATATCTTTAAACCCTAAGAAAACTATCTTTGGTGTTGAGGAAGGAAAGCTATTAGGTTATATTGTATCCCAAGATGGCATTCACATATACCCTGAGCGAGTCAAAGCTATAACTCAAATCTCGTTACCTCACAACAAAAAGACAATGCAATCCTTCTTTGGGAAAATCAATTTTGTAAGAAAATTCACACTTGATTTCGTCGAGACTGTTAGACCACTACAAAAGATGATCCACAAAGATGTTGAATTTAAGTGCGACAACGAACGAAAGGATACTTTCAGCAATATTAAAACTGTTATATCTCAATCCCCCATGTTACGAAGTCTCGATTTTAATAGAGATTTATTTCTCTATACTTTCGCCTCCGACTAGTCGTTAGCTATAGTTTTGACTCAGAAGGATGATGACAATAACAAGGCTCCGGTGTCATTCATGAGCACTAATCTCCAAGGAGCTGAACTTAATTATACTGCTATTGATAAACAAGCCTATGCAGTATATAAGGCAGTAAAACACTTTAGATCCTACATCCTCAAGAATCATACCAAATTAATTGTACCTCACCCTGCGGTCTGATCCTTGTTCACTCAACAAGAGATGGGGGAAATAAGAGAGAACTGGATGACAATGGTCCAAGAATTTGATCTAGATATAAAACCTACCAAACTAGTTAAAGGGAAAGGGTTGTACAAACTTGTGGCTGAAGCCCAAGACCAAGTAAATGAAGACTCTGGATGGGAGAATGAAATGGCATTATGGTGTGGTGAAGCTTTATACATTTCCCCAGGGCTAGAGTCTTGGCATGAGAATTTGACTTATCTCTTGCACCATGGGACTTGCCCAGAAAACCTCAACCCCAGGGAAAGGAGAGCTCTCATGTAATGTCCCCAAGGCCGAGCCCTGTTGTAAATCATGTCTATGAAGTATAAAGCTTGCATTATGAATTGTAATTATGTTTTGTAGGTTGGTGAGCCAATTTTATATAAGCTGGTGGGATTATGTGTTATTAGGTCGAAGAGCCTAAGTGTTAAGGCCGGGAGCATGCTTTTGTATATGTAATCATGCAGAACATTAATAAAAATATAAACATTGTTGCGTGCAGACCGACCACAATGAATGAGTGATGGGGGATTAAGCTTCCATAGAGTGGGTAAGGGATTGGGGGATGGAAGGTTGGAAATAGAGGCTAAGTGTTGAGCCTGGGAGCTTAAGTCCTTGGGAATAATATTTTAATATTATTCCAAAAGCCATGTGAAATATATGTTTTGTTCTAAGTTAGTGGAGAGGAACGCATGTTGATGGAGTGCATGTAGATTCATGGGTGACATGTGTTGACCCAGGCACATGCAGTTAAAAAACTACAGAAGTCAGTTGTGGGGGGGGGGGGTTCTGTCATTCTATCATCCTTTACCTGGGTTCACGGGGATGCTCGTCTGAACCCATTTTGCCTCTACGTCTGCATTTTCTTACCCGGGCACCGTGAATTAAACCCTGATGGGAAAATTGTTTGCTCTTTCATTCTTCCATTCTCCACCTGAGTCGCTTTTCCATTCCCCATCCTTCATGAATTATGTTTAGCTCTGCGATCGACCGCTGCATTGATTCCTTGTTATGCACCCTGAAACTAATGAAAAACTCGTGGACCGAGTCGTGTCTCCTATGAAGTCCGAGTACTCTGTAAATGTCTTAATCATATTGTGTCTTAGTGTAGGTTGTTGTTATTTTTGGGTGTCCATACCCAAATTCCTGTTGCTATTGTCACCATGAGTTAACTGAATTTCTATTGTTGTTGTGGTTATCCTCACCGTGCAGGAATTGGTTTGGAAGGGGCTGAAGAACCAGGTTTTAAGGCCCTTAGTTGAAGAGGCAGTATGTCAAGCCTGTGAGAAGCTATTTCCAGGTGAAGGAGTCTGCTGGGAAGTGGTATTCTTCTAGAGAGAGTCCAGCACCATCTACGGAGCTCTAAGACTTCCTGATCCAGCCTGTTGTTGAGACCCAGAGAGGGAGGTGAAGCACCGATGGACTGTGCTTGTGAAAGTGTATACTCCCGGGCAGAACATGCATGTGGGGAATGAGAGTCTGTGAGTAGTGGGCGTAAGAAGGCATCTTGGGAAGAATCATTCCTGTTATTCTGTGCAGTTTTCCCTATAACCTTAGCCTAGACTAGGATTCCTTGCCTTGGGTGGAGCTTAGTCCTAGCTCGGGGGTGACCCACTACTGAGCTTGATGAGCAGTGTAGTCTAAGGCTAGGGGGTTCGTGGAAGGCCTGCACATAGTTGGTGGAATTACCACGGTTTCAAAGATAAGTATTAGCATATTCTTAATATTATGTTTTGCATGCCTGTGATGCTATATGTATCGTGTATTTTGTTGTGAATATGAATTGTTGTTAATGACATGGATTATTTATGTTAGCAGTAATCTTGTGCTTACTCTGAGTTAAATGTGTTTACTATGACTTAAATGCATGTTATTAATTAAGTATGAGAATGATGTTGTTCCGCATAGTAGCATTTTCCTGGCCAGTGGGATGACAGCCGGGGGACACTATAGTATGGTATCAGAGCCTAGTTTCAACGCTAAGCCTGGATGGGCTGGATAAGTGGTCTTTGGACTGAGGTTTTGAGAAGAAATTGTGTCTAGAGGACTAATTTCAGACCTCAAAATGTTTCTGAGTGTCAACGGACTACTTGACCATGTTACAAAGCTCAAGAGGTGTAGCTGTATTATAAAACTACAGTTGGTGTGGTATATGGCCATAGGGAGAGACAGAACTCCACACCAGAAGTGTTGGAGCCATAGGATATATTTGGGAGGAAAGGAGAACCCTTATGAATGTCAGATATGGATAACGTGCACAAGGCTTAAAACCCTTTGGAGTTGCACAAGTGTGTGGAAATCGCGATACGCAAAATCCTGAATTTGTCAGGACCATCCATCGAAAAGGACGCGTGGAGAGCGATCAACCTTTCATTGACTCGTAACTTGAAATGGTCAAAGGGTGAGTTCGTGAGAATTCATGAAACACAAATTCACGATTGGATCAAAACCATCGATCTAAGAGAGATCTGGATCATTAATTGTCCAGGAAGAAATCGACATTTCAGGAATAGGGAGGATGAAGGTGGAAAATCTTTTGACCTCGTGACACATGAAATCCTAATACGCGAAATTCTGATGAGATCTGAGTCATCAGATTGTGGGGAATCAAGACCGCTGGATCAAGTAGATGATAGACTGCAATTTCAAAATTTTGGCAAACGAAAGTTCGAGATGTGTGGATGCACGAACTCCTTATCCCCGAAACTCTGAAACGAAAAGTGAAAGTAGTGGGGGCCCTTGACATCGCTGGGAGTGAGGTGGACCTTCTTAAGGACACCATGTGTCACTACCTTGGTGGGAGACAACTGTGCTGTGGGCCTAGAGGGTAAGTAAATTGAATTTTCAGAAATTGGGAGTTGGAGAGGGAAGCGAGTGCGAGAACCTTCGGGACCAAAACCCCAAAACCCGAAACCCCGAAGCCCCAAAATCCTAAAACCTGAAGTTTCGTTTGGAGAGTTGTGTAGCACCTAGTAGTTTAGCGTTTGATCATGGCCCGTGGACGCATGGGTTGGGGACTAAGAAAACGGGGGATATCATAGGAAATTGCAGAGCCAACATAGCTCAGAAAATTCATGGAATCGAAATGTTTTCTTATTCGCGTTGGTTTATGAATGTTGTAGTTTTATTAAGGGTTTAAGGCCTGACAAACTTCGGTTGACTGCACATTGTGTGTGCATAGTTCAGTGAGTGTCAGGACAGCTGTGAATCGATGGAAAGTATAGAAATGGAAGAGGTACAGATTGCCTCCAATTCAGAGAACGAAAGAGAAGGAAGGGATGTCAACTTGGGAGTCGAAGGATCAAACTCGTATGGGCACGGAAGAGAATTGGATAAGAAAGGGCATGTGATGAAAATCATTGAAAGATTGCAGAAAGAGGCCCAGGATCACCGAGATGATAGCTGAAAGCTCATGAAAGTCAGGGATAGGTAGGGTGAATTCAACTTAAGGATGTTGAAGAATCTGGAAAGAATAGAAAATAAATTGGAAAAGGAGAATGACTCAAGCAAGACAGAGAGTCGCAGGACCCTTGAGGGGAAGAGAAGATCAAGGAGTGTCAGCAGACATCATCGTCGCTCCCAAAATCATTCCAGTAGGGAAGCACACAGTAGTTCAAGCCCATCTCCTACTAGAAATCACAGGATATCTGGGATGGATGAATTGAAAGGGGAAATGAACAAGATCAAGCCTCCAACGTTCAATGGAGAACATAAGAAGGAGGAAGATGCCGAAACTTGGTTGCTTGGTATGAGGAAATACTTTCAACTGCAGAATTATTCCTCTCATGTAGAGGGCACGATTACCATGTATCAATTGAAGGGAAAGGCATCCATGTGGTGGGATCAGCTTGTGCAGGTGCAACACGTTAGAGAGAAAGATGTCACATGGAAGGAATTCAAGGGATATTTCGAGAGGAAATACCTGACTAAAAGATACTATGACAGAAAGATGGAGGAGTTCTTCGAACTAAAGCTGGGCAACATGACCATTGATGAATACGAACGAAGGTTTTTGGAATTACTGAAGTATCTTCCATTCATCAAAGATGAGGCTGTCAAGATTCATAGGTATCTGAGTGGACTGCCACCTCCCATTGGTGACAAGATTCAATATGATGATCCTAAGACTATGGAAGAAACAATAAGAAGAGAGAAATTCTTATATGAGTAGCAAAGAGAAAAACTTACCTTTTGGAAGGCTTGGGATGACCAGAAGAAGTTTAAGAAATAACAAAGGCAGAAGGGAAACAAACCTCCCTTTTTTAGAAATAGTCCTCAAGGACATCCATCGTTTAGAGAGCCGAGAATGGCTAAAGTGGGGGAACAAAGGCTGAGACAGATGCCCATTTAGTGTTGGGGCTGTAAAGAGAACCACAAGTACAGAGATTGTCCCCATAAAAATGGCAAAGCAAGAGTTTTCCATAATGTTCAACAAGCTGAAACCGTGGAGGCAATGGGCAGTAGAATACCAAGGATCTATGTGGCCCTGGACAACAAACAAGATGAATTTCAGTCGCACATGATTGAAGTGGAAGGTATGATTAACAACCAACCATTTATTATTTTAATTGATTCAGGGGCTAGCCATAGTTATGTAGATCCTAGGGTGTTGGAAAGTTTTCATTTATCAAGAAGCAAACATGAAAAGTCTTGGTTTGTGCAGTTGGCTACAGGAACCAAGAGGAAAGTCACTGAGTTGGTTAAGTCATGTTCGGTGGACATGAAAGGATTGACCACGAAGGTTGAATTGAATATTCTGCCTTTAGGCTCTTATGACTGTTTAATTGGGATGGACTGGTTGGACCAACACCATGCCCTCCTGGACTGTCGTAACAAGGAATTTACATTCCTAGATGAGGAGGGGAATTGGAAAAAGTCCAAGAAATTCCCAGAGCTGTGGTTGTTAGAGAAATCTCAGCAATGCAGTTGAAAAAGTGCTACATGAAAGGTTGTCAATTGTTTGCAGCCCGTGTGGAGGAAACATCCAGAGATGAAGTCTCAAATATTGGAGACCGTGTGGTACTAACAGAGTTTGAAGACGTATTTCAGGAGGTACCTAGACTACCTCCGAAGAGAGATATCGATTTCTCTATAAATTTGATGCCTGGAGCAGCTCCAGTGTTGAAATCTCCTTATAGAATGAGTACACCAGAGCTGAAAGAGTTGCAATTGCAACTTGAATAGATTCTAAAGAAGGGGTACATTTGCCCAAGCATGTCACCTTGGGGTGCCCTGGTCCTGTTCATGTAGAAGAAGGACGAGACGTTGAGGCCGTGCATTGATTTCAAACAGTTGAACAAAGTAATTGTCAAGAACAAGTATCCTCTACTGAGGATCGACGATCTCTTCGATCAGTTGAAAGGTGTGAAAATATTTTCGAAGATAGATCTCAGATCGGGATATCACCGAGTAAGAATAAAGGATGAAGACATCAGCAAGAATGCCTTTAGAACAAGGTATGGTCATTACGAGTTCACAGTGGTACCGTTTGGGTTGTCGAACACACCTGCTATTTTTATGTGCTTGATGAATGGTGTATTCAGGGACTATCTAGACAAGTTTTTCATAGTCTTCCTAGATGACATTTTGGTGTATTCCAAGTCAGAGGAAGAGCATGAAAAACACCTAAGGATGGTGCTGCAAGTGTTGAGAGAACACCAGCTATATGCCAAGTTGAGCAAATGCTCGTTTTATCAAAGGCAGATCCATTACTTGGGGCACATTATTTCAAAAGAAGGGATTGTCATGGATCCTGAGAAGGTTGAGGCCATCAGAGAATGGTCAGCGCCAAGGAATGTGGCGGAAGTTAGATCCTTTATGGGTCTAGTGGGCTATTACAGAAGGTTTATCGCAGGGTTCTCAAAGATAGCTCACCCTATCACTTCCTTGGAAAGGAAGGAGAAAAAGTTTCAGTGGACTGAAGAGTGTGAGAAAAGTTTCCAATGATTGAAGCAACTGTTAACCAACACTCCAATCTTAAGGATTGCAGATCCAAATGTGGATTTTGTGGTGTGCAAAGATGCGTGTAAAGAAGGGCTGGGAGGAGTTCTTAGTTAGAATGGATTTGTGATCTGTTATGAGTCTAGGAAGTTGAAAGAGAACGAAAAGAATTATGCCACTCACGATTTGGATTTGGCAACAATCATTCATGCTCTGAGGAAATGGAGGCATTACCTCGTGGGAAGGAGGTTTGAACTCAAAATAGACCATAATGATCTGAAATATTTGTTTGATCATCCAACCTTAAACGCTAGACAAAGTAGGTGGCTGGAATTTTTGTGTGAGTACAACTTTGAGATCAAGCATATCAAGGGAAAGGAGAATAAAGTGGTTGATGCATTCAGCAGGAGGGTGCATAAATTACATGCTATAGCCATTATCATGTATCGGAGTGATATTAAAAGAAGAATTCTGGAGGTTGCAAATGTAGATCTGTAGTACAGAGAATTGGTAGCCAAGATACAACAGGGTAAGATGCCACATAATATGGAAATTTATAAATTGGAAACCGATGGAATACTGTTGTACAAGAACATAATTTTTGTACCCAATGTCCAGTGCTTGAAACAGATGATTTTGCAGGAGATGCATAATGTGCCTTATGCAAGGCACCCTGGATATCAGAAAACAGTAACAGCAGTCAAGAGCCATTACTTTTGGTCAGGTATGAAGAGAGAGATCGCTGAATACATCGCTAGATGTATGGAATGCCAAAAAGTTAAAGCTGAGCATAGGCACCCAGCAGGGTTGTTGCAACCTTTACCCATTCCTGAGTGGAAGTGGGAAGTGGTGACAATGGATTTTATTACGGGATTGCCCAGAACAAGCAAGCTGCATGATTCGATCATGGTAGTGGTGGACAAGCTTACAAAAGTTGCCCATTTTATTCCACTGAAAACTACTCACAAGGAAACAGATGTTGTTGATATTTTTGTGAAGGAAGTGGCACTATTGCACGGAATTCCTAAAACAATTGTGTCCAACAGAGACCCGAAATTCACCTCAAATTTCTAGAAAGGATTGTTCAAAGGATTCAGAACGAATCTGAACTTTAGTAAAGCTTATCATCCTAAGTATGATGGACAGACAAAGAGGGTGAACAGAGTAATAGAAGACATACTGAGATTGTATGTGATGGACAAACCATCAAGATGGGAAGACTACCTGCACTTGGTAGAATTCGCCTACAACAATGGGTATCATGCATCGTTGAAGATGATCCCATTTGAAGCACTTTATGGAAGAAAGTACAATACTCCAGTGAGCTGGGATAATACAACTGATAGAGAAGTAGTTGGGCCAAAGTTGATCAAGGAGATGGAAGACTAAATGATAAAAATTAAGAAGAATTTGAAAGCTGCCCAGGACAGGCAAAAAAGTTATGCTGATAAGAACAGATCCTATAGAGAGTTCAAAGTGGGTGATCATGTTTTCCTAAAAGTGAAAGCTAACAGGAGTTCCCTGAAGCTGGGAAGTTGCGCCAAGTTGGTAGCCAGATTTTGTGGGCCATTTGAAATCCTGGAAAGGATTAGGCCAGTTGCATATATGCTTGCATTATCTACATCTATGACTATACATAATGTGTTTCATGTTTCATTGCTTAAGAAATATATACCATATGCTAATCATGTTATCGATTGGAATGTGATTCAGGTGGAACAAGAAGGTGTCCTGCAAGTGCATCATGTGCGCATATTGGACAGGAAAAACAAAAAGCTCTGGAATCGAGCTATAGGGCTTGTAAAGGTCCAGTGGACCTAGTACGGTCCTGAGGACGCGACATGGGAGCATGAAAATGTTATGCGGGCAAAGTACCCACATCTTTTTGAAAATTTTGAAAAGCTTGCAGATGTAGTGTAAAGTTGCACTAAGGACAGTGCAAAAATAAGGGGAGGGGATTGTAATGTCCCCAAGGTCGATCCCTCTTGTAAATCATGTCTATGAAGTATAAATCTTGCATTATGAATTGTAATTATGTTTTGTAGGCTGGTGAGCCAAGTTTATATAAGTTGGTGGGCTTATGTGTTATTAGGCTGGAGAGCCTAAGTGTTAAGGTCGGGAGACTACTTTTGTATATGTAATCATGCAGAACATTAATAAAAATATAAACATCGTTGCGTGAAAACCGACCACGATGAATGAGTGATGGGGGACTAAGCTTCCACAGAGTGGGTAAGGGATTGGGGGCTGAAAGGTTGGAAATAGAGGCTAAGTGTTGAGCCTAGGGGATAAGCCTAGGGGCTTAAGTCCTTGGGAATAATATTTTAATATTATTCCAAAAGCC
>JZKD02S2309457.1:268017-285646 GCA_000966675.3 Picea glauca | reverse complement strand
TCACCTTTGTTTTCTTTTTCTATTTTGATTTCCGCACTTTTGAAGGTTGTGTTTAGCAAGACAATGGTTGACCTCAAATCATGCGACATAGCAAACTCTGTTCCTAACTCATTGCTCACATACAACACAAGAAGTGCCGAGGAACCTATAGTTGTTCTGAGGGGTCCTCTAACCTACACAAATGAATGACTTAGGAGAAATGCAGAAGTGCTTGACCAGTGGTCTGGTGAAACCTTAAGGGAAATTCAGAAAGATGAAAAGGACTACATGAACCTCCAAGATAAAGCTAGCAAAGGATTCACCTTAACCATGTCACTTTGTAAATTAAACAGACGTCATCCTCTCTCACTCGCTCAGGGAATTCTGCCGAAATAAAAGTTAACTATACCAAAATGAGTTAATAGTGGGAGAGGGTATGGATATATATTCGTCAAGGCTATGGACGCTCAATGGAAGTGGAGCAAGGTCTGTGATGTCAGGGTGACTTTGTTGGGGCTATGGACGCTCGATGGCAGCAAAGAAACACAGTAGGAAGTGATTAAAGGTAACCAAAGGCTTCATTCCAGTGAATACTTTACTAGATTTTTTGTCAAAAAGGGCATGAGTCAGGGTTATATGAAATGAACGAGGAATGAAGGTGGAAAACCCCACAGGCAGACCCCACAGGCAGACCCACAGGTGGAAAATCGATCGACGTTGGAGGTTTTTCGCAGAAGGATATCAATGAAAATACAATGTAACTTGGAGAACCACTAAGTATAATTTCAGGACCAACTTACAAGAAAATTTGGACAAAGAACACAATAGATACACACGAAAAGGGAGAAATGATGCATCCATTTCAAGACTTTATATTAGATCCCCATCAAGCTCAGATTACATTCAAGAGACAATGTCTACACCTTTTTAGCCAATCAACCCGGTTTACATTAAGAATAAGAAAACTTTCACAAAAAAGGAGAACTATCAAAATTGTGTGTCACGTCTGAGAATACAAAGTGGAGTTCGTCACTCATGCCTCTTCTGTGTGCGGACTTCCTCCCCAGCTGCTTCACGCACCCTGATATGTTTTCATTTTTTTTTCTTCCGATACCTTATGTGCTTCATGCAGCTTCACGATTGTATATTGCACTTCCCAATATGTTTCTTGAGCCACGTTACGTTTCCTTCATGACCTTGTGAGGATGACACCTCAAAGGTATTTGCCATCTTAATTCTCTATTTTCCTGGTAGATTTCAGCAATGGCGAGTTGTGCCTTCTCTAACTGTTGAGTCGACTCTCAAACATTAGAACCCGAGGCATCTGTCCTCCTCGTTCTTCTCACACTTCCCTGACTTGTGTTTTCGACAGGTTATATCCGGATAGTGCGCATAAGTAATGCCTCAGTGGCCTTTCTTGCGCATGACTTGATTAGGATTTGGTTTTCTCATGCTTCCTTATTCTTCCTTGTCCTTCCTCTTCCCCGGGGTATTTGTTGTTGGGGAGGCATAGCTTCCAACATTCATCCTCCCAGTGTAACGTATTCCACTTTGGCACCCACATAGGGCGATACCATTGTTTTTATGCGTAGGTTGGAGTCTCCCTTGGAAGCCTCAGGAATGCTCGTTGTGAATAAGAACAAATACCAAGTGTTTTGGGGATCAATCCTGGTGCTCTGGATGCTTCGCATGCCCCGTCTTGCGTTTTGAGGAGTTCCCATGGTGAAACAATGTATCTGTCTTATGCGTGGGGAACTTGACAAGGGCCCAAAGAAGAAAATTTGATCAGACTTGGCTCACAAGAAGAATTACCAACAATGCACAAGATCGGCTAATGAGTAGAACACATGCACAACATCTAGAATTTATAACAGAGTGGATGGTGAGTGAAAACATGTCAGGGGACATCATATTCATGGCGACAGGATGTTTTGAGGAAAACTAAAGATTTTATGTGGCACATCCGTGCAACGAGTATGTTCTGGGGCATGCGAGATGCAGCCGATAGGAGTTGTAGAGGTTGTGTGGTACAATCACCTCAATTTTTCATTTCCCCAGTTTCCATGATGAGTTGATGATGGTTGATGTGCTTTTGGATGTGACTTATGTTTTCACAACTTGCCTCGACCTGAGGCACCTAACGACTTCCCTTATGACAGGATCCACTTCTTTTGGAACATACTCGTACTTTTAGCACATGTTTGGCTCTGACATCCTTTCCCCACTCCAAGGGCCAACCGACCACTGGCGTGACTTCGACTCTCATGTTTTATGTACCTGATCTTTCATGTTGTGGCACGCGGATGTAACCCACCCTAATTGGAGAAAAAATGACGACGCTAAAAAAAATGGTGTAGGCAATTCGAAGGGTTGCAGAGATCACGTAATTATTAAACAACTGGGTTTAACCAAGCTTTACAGGTATGCACCAATCTGGATTCTTCACGCTTACATTTTATACATATATTTTTCCAAGTGTTGTTCTATATGCAATATCTAAACGATTTTAATTTTGATTGCAGGAAAGATGCCTTCGACTATTGAGAAAAATATTCTCAGTAACCATGCCAAGAAATCCAAGAGAAATTGGGTCAGAAAATCAACAAGGTGATGAAGGATATCGGACTCCCCGAATTTGGCACACCCGATGAATTCGAAGACTTGTGCGACATAGTCAAATCGCACACCGATCAAGATTCATCGTAGGCCGAAGAAATAACAAAGGTGACAGACGCAAGAGAGCCAAATCAGGCGTGACAGTTTATGGAACACTTGATCAAAGCTTGGGCTATGTTGCAATAGTTAAGTTCTAGTCTGATCAAGTATCAAGAACATGTAGTAAATATTAGAGAGATTTGCACAACTTTGATGGAACAACACAGATTTCCATATGCCCACACCTGTGAGGAGTTGTTCATTCGTTGCTAAGAGTATGAGAAAAGTCACCCTTTCAAATTAATATCTTGAGATGACTGTTGGAAAACTGTTAGGGGAGAACACCACGTGGAGAATTCTGTTTTTTTTAACTGCACTTTAGTCGTTATTTTTAGTTAATTTTATGTTATAAATAAGAGCATCGATCAATTAGTTAAGGGTCGATGGTTATTGCAAGAAACTCTCCTTTTTTAGTTTGTTAAAAATTATTTTCGAGCTCCCGTAATTGAGAAGTCCTTCTGGACCAGATAAAATTTATATTTTCATAAAATGCATGTGTGATTGGGTATAGAGAAGAACTATTTCCTATCTTGTCTCATGAATGGATGTTGTAACAAGTAAGAACTATTAAATCTATTGTTAAGTTATATGATGCAATGATGTACAATTCTTTTCTTTAATGATGAAGATGAATCGTTGTGTTATTATGTGATGGATGATTAGAGTAGGTGAATTAATTTTCTTGCCATTATCCTATCGCATATGTGTTTTCTTTCTGATAATTAGTATCTCAGACAGTAATTGGATGCTCACATGGTTAACGTATTAGTTCTAGGCTTGTGGTATAAAATTGTCGTCTGCATGCTTGAGTAGCGGCTTATCCCAAGCCCAGCCTCTTCTCCAGTAGTTAAACTTAATCCTGTTTGTTGCCAAGTTGGTTTATACTGGCTTACATCTTATATCGGTCCCACCTAAGAGAAACTACAAAAAGAGAAAGTTTGAACTGAAGGAGACGCCTTCACAAGAAAACGTAAAGCCCACCGATTAAATTGGCCGGATTGCAAGATATGGAGAACCATTCCACTATTAAATGTTGCAGAGTCTAATTGGGCCTCGTGGAATTTTTGGTTCCTGCTGTTGAACTAAAGGGATTTAGGACCCATCAACAGATTGTGACAGGCTTTCCCATTGTCTCCTCTTTTGTTCATTCTAGTGATGGAGGGTTTGATTCTTTCTCTTAAAAAAAGTCACTCTAAAGGAAAGCTATCAGTAATAAAGGTTTCTGGGATGGTTAAGATCCTCCATATACTCTTTGTGGATGATTTGCTTATACTATCCAAAGCCTCACTTACTGAATGGAAGGAAATTCACAAACTCTTAAATTCCTTTTGTGGTGCAACAAGATTGATGATCAATGTTAATAAGTCTACCTTTTTACACTATGGTGTCCAACATGGACTTCTAGATGATTTGAAAATATTGTTTCACTACAGTTTCTTGAATCTATCGGTTGTGTTTAAATATTTGGGATTCTTTTTAAAGTTGGACAGTTACAAGGAGGAGGATTGGTAGTGGCTTTTGATGAAATATGAGAACTGTATCCGCCACTGGTGCAATCGATTTCTTTCTTTGGGAGGAAGATTTGTTTTCATTAAAGTGGTGCTCGAAAGTCAGTTGGTTTATTGGATGGCTTTAGCTCACTTCCCAGACTCAGTTTTGAACTAGATTTGTAAGTTGGTTTTCTCCTTCATCTGGTCTAGTAACAAACAATCTCATACCTTTCACTTATTCAATTGGGAGACCATCTCAAAAACAAATATTTTTGGCGAATGGGGTTTGAGGAACATCTTTTGTTTTCCAAGGGCACTGGCGAAAAAAATTTTGGGGCGCAGATTGATGCATTATGGCATTTTGCAGAGGGTTTTAAAAGACAAATACTTTCCCCACATCTTTGTGATGAATTGGTTGCGCTTAGCTTTGCCAGTCACGTCTTTTGGATCCTAAACCTGGAGAAACCTTCTGAATTCTCTACCTTTGATTTTTCATTGGATTGCATGGAAACCGAGTGCGGGAGATTCCATTATTGTTGGAAAGGATGAAATTTTGGGCATGTGGAAGGAATCCACTCTAACTGCTAAGTTGATTACTTGTTTAAATAGTAACAATGTGTATTTTCTTTATCAACCTTGTCGAGCTCCTCTGCAGGGGTTGATCTACTCAAATTGGCTTGACAACCCAGATTTGGGTCTGGAGGGTGACTTTGATTCTGAATGGGATTTGTACAGGACGAGCTTGATTGGATCTGGAATTTATTTATCTGACAGAGAGGATGAGTTAAAATGGACAGGTGGAGATAGTTTAGGACATATAACAACTAAAAATGTCTACAATGTTCTTGCAGCCAAGTTGTGGAAAAACAAAATAGGAGGTTGGAGGAAAAAATGATGGGCTTGGGACTATCCACAAAAGATCAAGCTATTTTTCTGGCTTCTCATTGAAGACATAATTATTACATGGAAAAACCTTCAAAACAGAGGTTGGGTTGGGCTAAGACTCTGTCTTCTTTGCAAAGGAAATGGGGAATCAGGAACTCATCTTTTTGTATGTCGTCCTTTCACTTGTACTGTTTGGAAAAAGATAAAAGAGGAAAAAAAGATTTCTACAGGGTGGATAGGATCCACAGTGAAGGAATGTTTTGCAAATTGGGATATTCATAATCAAACACATTCATCCTTGCTAGCATTCACATGTTGGTTCATTTGGCTTGAAAGGAACTTGGCTATATTTGAGTCAAGGAATCCATCTGTTGATAAGGTTTATCTCCTTAGGTGCGGTGAGAAGCCACATGACACATGAAACAATGCACTCTATTAGAGGCTCATTCCATACTCTACCAAATGATAAAATTATAGGCTGGTTTGATGGGGTTTCACAAAAAAATGGGGAACAAAGTGGCACGGGAGGAGTCATCAAAATCAATGAACATACAGTCTACAAGTGGACTCTTAACTGTTGCGGAGGAACAAACACAAGAGCATAACTTATGGGTGTTTGGGCTTCTCTAACCTTGGCTCATAGACTCTCTATTATAGACTTTCATGTCATAGGGGATTCAAAAATAGTAATTGATTGGCTTAATGAAAAAGGATCTCTTCAGGCAATCTCAATAGACTGTTGGAAGAACAGGATAAAATAACTCTTTAAGTTTTTTTCATTTATTTATTTTACACATGTATACAGAGAAGAGAACCAAAAGGTTGATTTTATATCAAAAAAAGGCCCTCACTTCGCACCCAGGATCCATAGCATATAATCAGTGGGAAGATGGTCAAGAGGGACCAAGGCTCTTTTTAAATTTGTACTGGTAGTCATTCTAGTGGGTATTTACTGTGTGAAGACTTGTATGAAGGTTTTGTATATTTTGCATGTACGAAAGACAAAAAATTATTTTTGTAAAAGTTTTGTCTACTTTTTGGACAGTTTATCAATCCAGTTTTTGGAAGGGCATTTTGATGTGCTATGTAGTTCCTCTAATATGGTCAGATATTGTTACTCAAGGAGAGTAATTGGATATACACTGATTTTTATTATGTGAACAGATTATATAAATTAATATAATGTGCAATTTTTAGTGGAAAAAAAAAGAGGCACAAAGAAGTCCCATATGCTCACCTCACTATCAGATGCATTAAATTGGTACTTCGAATATTTTAACATAGTAGAAGATTATTGACCTTCTTATAAACCGAAAACCAATATAATAATAATTAGATAAATAATTACCATATAACATGTTTTTGGTTTGTCCCTGAGGTGTAGGACAGTCGGTGACAGAGTGTGTTGTTAAGCCACTCCGTGATGTTAAAGTCACCGGTTCGAAACCTGCGGGGACAAAAAATCCAACCATGTTAAGGGTTGGTGTGGCTCAGGCCGGGTGCAATCCCCGAGTGATTTTGACGGCTTAGATGCCCCTGAGTCACGGTTTCTCAAGCCACAGGTTAATCGCAGGTCCTACACAAATTAACAAACAAAAAAAACATATTTTTGGTTTTACTTTTGTTTATAAAATTATTGATGAGTTAGGTAAGGACTAATTACTTTACAACAATATTCTTTGTTAAATAAATAAAGGATATGCCAGCACATGAAATGTACTGTAGTCAAATTTACTTATTTTAAGTTTGTTCTAAGAATATCACTGGTCTTTTTAGACCATGTGTTAATTCTTAGTTATTTAAGTCATTTTCTTATAGCTTTAGGAGAAGTCTTATTAAGTCATGCTTTTGGGGTTTGAGTTGTGTTTGGGAAAATAAGTAATTTATTGAACTTTCTTGATGATTGGTTTATAAGGTCAAGTCACATATCCCTCATATTGTCTTGATGTCATCATATCAAAGGGATCAATTAAGAGTCATTTCATGATGGTTTTGGAGGGTCCCAAAGGTGAGTCATGTCATAGATAAAAGATTATCAAGGATGTCAAACTTAAGTTGTACTTTCATATTTTGCCTCCAATCAAATCAGAATTCACTACAAAAGTTCCTAATGTTTCGCAGCATCAAACCATTAAAGGTCAAATCACTGCAGAATCCACTAACGATTTGTAATCATGCATTTCATATGTGGGAATCAGTGAAGTCTTGTTTTCGTGTCTCATCATGATGAGTAATTTTCAAAAAAGAAATTTGGGTCATTTTGCAGCTATCAAACAGGTTCACGTTTTTATTGCTGCGAAACTGTGTTCGCTGCCATTTTATGAGATCGCTTTGAAAACTTCTGTAGTAGTCAATGTTATGTTTTTACCCATTTACCGTTTGATTGATGACTACTACTTCTTGTTTCAATTTTTTTTTCTTAACTCATAGTCACTCTAGCGTCTCATTCACAATAGAAAACCCATTTGTAGCCCAAAACCCTCCTCGCTGTGAAAAAATCTTTTTGATTGTCTAGAACCCTCTTCTTGCCCATAAAGATAGAGGATTTAACTTTCAGCTATACTCATAATTGATTATTGATGTTTCCTTCTATTCATTTCTGGTTTTTTTGTTGTAAAATTCTCAGCCTGTATCAATTTCCCACTTTCTACGAAACTGTTTTTGCTACTAAAATCTTGTTTAGCAGTAAACCCTAGTGCCTTGAATTTTCTTGTATAGTTTGGATTTTTGGTTTCCATCCCAGTTTTCCCATCTCATGTTTTTCCCTCTGACAGTTATGGAGTCTTCAAAACAAAATAAGAAAATCTACAAAGGAAGTGAAATCGTGAGATCTGAACCTCATGACATGCAGTTGGTTAATTCAGATCCTTTTATCAGAGAATGTTTTCAGAGAGTAGGATGCATCACTTTCTGTGAGAAATTGCAGAAGGGGCACATGGAGGTAGCTAAGGAGTTTGCACTAAATTTTGATGGTGTTAAGACCAAAGTTGGATCACTTGGGTTTCAGGTAACAAAATAGACAATTGCAACATCCATAGAGATGCCTTGTCAGGGTGAGATATGGTTAAGGGGATGGCCCTGGACTCTACATTTTTCCATGATTATTTCAAACCATAGTATCAAGATGATAATATATCTAAAAGAGTGCCAAGGAGTCACATGGTATAATATTTTGATAATATGCTAAGAGTAATTCAAATATACTTCACCTATGAGGGATGGTTTAACATGGTGTACCGGTACCATATGAGATTACTCATGCATTTCACTGGTAAGCAACTCCTGAATTTTCCCTTTTATCTTTTCATAATCTTGGGTAAAATGTATGATAAGGTGCAGGCTAAATCTAAATTAGTTGAAAGTATCACATTTCATTATGGCCTTATCAAGTTGCTAGTCTTAGAGGAGCTCAATAAAACAAGTGGAGATTGGGACACCTTTTTTTCCACATCAGGTTTCAGTGCAAAAATTATCAGTACTCCTCAGAAAAAGAGAAAAAACTCTTCCTCAACTGAGAAAGTAGTTCAAAGAGCCTCTGGTAGTGCTAAAAGGAAAATAAACAAAGGTGAAGAGCAACAACCAACCATAGTGGAAACCCCTGAAACTAAAGTTAAAACCTTTCTCAGTAAAGAGTCTAAGGAGAAATCTAAAGGAAAAAAACCTTTAGATCAAGACATTAAAATTGTTAAAGATGTTACAGAGACCTTTGACAAAAGGAAGAGTAAGAGAAAGATTGAATTCATTGTTGAAGCAGTGAAAATGCCTAAACCTAGAAAGTCGTTGACCAGGTCAAAATTGAAAGAAGATCTAGTTTATGTAAATGAAGGTGCAACAGAGGTCCAAGTCTCAGAAGAGGTTCATGCCTCATCAAGAAAAAGAGTCATGTTCAGTCAAGAGACATCTACAAAAGAAGTACCTAGAAAACCTCTAACTAGGTCAATACCAAGGAACTTAACTCCTATAACAGAGGGTGCATCTCAAACACATGTTCATCATGCAACCAAAGCACCTATTCACCTAGAGCCTGTAGAAATTATTGAAACGCAGTCTCCACCAAATGCAAGCATTCAAACAATTAAGAGACTCAAAAATATGTTGAAGGATGCACAAATCCAAATTGTGCAATTGAGGCAAGGGAATAGAGAAATGAAAATTAAAATAAAGGAGCACTTGGATAGATTTGAGGTAGTTATTGATAAAAGAAGAAACATGGTCAAAAGATCCTTGCCCCTGCATCATCAAGTGAAAAATGTCTACAAGCATAATATGGTTTTGAAAGCTGAGAATAGGTTATTGAAAAGAGAGTTGCACTGGTTGAAAGAATAAGTGGGAAAGAAGAAATTGGACATGTTAGCACATGAAATAATCAATCAATATAGAGGAAACTCATTTTTGAAACTACACTAGTTTTGAGAAGGAAATAGTTACGTGTTGCTACAAAACCTAAAGGCTACTTTTTGTCTTATGATGTTGTGATGGTTCAGTTGCAGTTTTGACTAATAGCAAGGTCCAAAGCAAGGTTAAGGAGTGAAACAGATGCATACAACCAACTTACAAGTTTTTCACACCAACAAAAATATACAAAATCCAAAACAGTTGATAAACAAAATTTTTGCAACGATTTCCAGTTATTCGTTGCGAAACTGCTGAAACAAAGTTTTTGTAGTAGATTCCACCAATTTGCTACAAATTTGCATAGTTAGCCTTAGATCGAGGATTTCAGTTTCCACCTATGTATCAACCGCCTCCAACATTTTAGTTGATCATGAAAGACACTTGTCCAATCGATCTAGCTTTTCCAAATTATGAATGTAGACATGATCCTAGGTTTTAGGAGTTTTGTTAGATTTTATGTTGTTATCCCATACAACTAACTTCTAAGTTGATGGAATCCATTGTAACAATTGTATTTTGAATTCCTAGAAGGAAAAGAAGGCGTGTAAGGCTATATATTGTAAGATGTAACCATTTTGAAGGGTTCGAATGATTAGAGATTGAGGCTCATACTTCTGGTTATGATTTATGAAACTAAGAAGACTGTATTTGGATTGAAGGAATCTAATGCAAATACAAGATCAACTTTGTTTTATCCCAACCCATTCTTTATCTTTTGCTTTCGTGGAATATTGTCTTTGAATGATTCATTACAGTTTTATTTACATTTTGTGCCGTGAATGATTCATTGCATACATTGTGAGTTTTCCATGCAAGTACTCTATATTTCTGGATTAGAAGGTTTCTAATTTATGAGATTTTCTTTAGTAAATAATTCAATTTAGCTGGAAGTGGATTGTGTTATTTACTTCAGTGTTCTCCTCTATTTCTTCTGTTCATTTGTCCAAGATTTGTTGATTGGAGTTTGTTTTAGGCTTTCCTTGCTGGAGCATAGTATTCATTCATTTTTTTTTACTATATTGATTCTTAATCCATGTCAATTTGACCCATTCACACATTTAAATATATCCTTTTACTTTGATATCCTAATGAGCACTAGTCTTACCTCTATAGCAGTCTAAAGGTGATATCTAGTGCTAACATGATACTATGCACATCTACATGGTAACGTTAATTAAATCGATTACACAATAATTAATGAAAAAATAAATTAACAAGAGATAGATTTATCATGAAGCTTTCCCAACAAACCCTTGTGTTGTTTCTCAATGTTCTTGGCAAATCATCCCTTTTAACCATGATCATGGACCTTGTCTTACTCATGTTGCAGTTGCTACCATACTTTGTACATGAATTATGTTGTATTTGTTACCATACTCTGTACATGAAGAAAGTATCAAGCAGGAAGTTATAGGACGAAACACATGTACAAGAGGTGAGACTTAGCTTCTCAATGTATTATCAAAATGACAAATGGACATCATTGTAAGGAACTTTAGTGGGTTTATCGTATGATTTAGTGAAAACATCATCTGTCTTAACAAGTTTTCAATAAAATTTACTATAAAATTATAAAAAAGTTTGACCCAAGAGATTATGACATCCTCTTATGTTGTAAATGGTTTGGGTATCAAATTTCATCCATTATCACCATTAACTTTGAAAAAAAAGTGCTTTAAATGTAAAAAATATCATCACAGTGAATATAGCATTGGAAAATAAGAGATATATTCATAAAATGCATGCACAGAAGATAGAATTATGACATCAACAAGTTATGAAAATAACATTGGCAAATAAAAGATATGTTCATAAAATGCATGCGCAAAAGATAGAACTATGAGATCAACAAGTTATTTGATCATGCATCAAAGTACATTCAAGCAACCATATTAAATATGATATCACAATTATCTTAGATATGCTTATTTGCTATTCTTAAAAATATTTACAGAACATTTTTTTCAAAAAGAAATTTGCTCAAAATTATATTAGAGATATAATTTTCTTTACATACAATCATTCATGAATTACAATCAACCATATTTGAGATAAGCGGAATGTCCAAAAAACATAATCAAAATACTTCACAAGTAAAACTTCAAAAGTCATAACAGACTATAATCTGCCAAAATTACTATCAAAAGAACTATCTGAAAATCAACAAAAAAGACTCCAAAATTCTGATCTGTTACGAAACATATTTAAACAATGTTGTGACATTCCATATTTAATAGGTTGACCATTTCCATATAATATCAAAACTTGGTGATCTATCTTAATATAAAAGAAATTGTATCAGTATACTGTATCAAATACACAGAGTGCTGTATCAAATACACAGAGTGCTATATAGACCAAAAGGAATAGTCAAACAACATTAAAAAATTGTCACATTGTTTAGGATGTTGTTCAAATATAAAGCTATAATATTTTTCAAAAAAAGAAATTCTGGACCATATGACAATGCTGATGCAAAAAATGTGCTGAAGAAGTTATTACTCAGAATTTAGTTTCTAGAATAATTTTTCAACCATCTCTTGCATAGATAATGTATTACTAAAATGAAGGAAAGCACATGATTTCAATTTTTCTACTATGATTTTATTTAGGTGTTTTGAATCCGACTCACTTTAATTGTTCTACTATAATATTTAAACCCGACTCACTTTAGCAATTTTTCTACTATATAATATTTAAACCCGACTCACTTTAATTGTTCTATAACTTAGATTTATAGAGTTTATCGTTAACTTATGTGAACCCAACCTTCAACAATGACCATGACAATCCAACCTTCAATAATGACCATGACAATCCTTGTATATGGACACTAAAAAAAGACGATTAATATGAAAATAGATGAATTGTTTTCTTGTGGTGAAAAATATTATTGAATAGATATAACTAAATTCTTACAACCTCTTAAAAAAATATGTTCTTTCCATATCTACTATTGCAATATAAGTGGTGTTATAAATCACTAGCTTAGTGTCTTACTATGTGTACATCTGTGGATATGTTTTTAGTCACTATATTAGTTTTATTTGTCCTATTCTTTTGAATACATGCTCTACAGTAAAGTACGTTATAGTGGAGTTTGTTGACAGATGGTGTCAAGTACGTTACAATGGAGTTTATTCACAAATGGTGTATATGAAAAGAAGAAGATTGAATTAATGTTTCTATTTCATAATTGTCATAAATATGTTATTTCTCATTATACACATGCATAATAGAAAGTGAGTATTAATATGGAATGAAATTTTAATATCAGGATATATTATTGTAATAAGACAACTTGCAACATCATATAGATAACAAATGCAAGCCAACCTACAAGAAATGTCAATGAAATTGTGAACAATGTTAGTATAGAAGTGACAGATGATGCTATCACATAAACCTTGAGACTTGCACCCCAAAACAAACTTTTGGTAAGATTTTGGTGTGCACACACACAAAATGAGAAGTGAAGTATTAATGTGGAATGACATCCCAACATAGGGATATTCCATTTTAATGGTATTGCTTGCAATGTCACAAAGATAAAAACTACAAGGAATGGCATTGAAACTATCAATATTAGTATCGAAGTGAGGATGAGATCACATCAACCTAGGGACTTTCACCCAAAATCCAAATTCTAAATTGTGAAATATTTTGGTGCAAATAATTCCTTACAACCCATCTATATCTCGAACCTATTATGCATGTTTGATTATTCACAAAAGCACACATGCAATTAGAATGCAAGTAGAGAAAGATAACATTGCTCCTGTGAATGAACCACCTTACAATAAGGTTATATAGAAGAAAAATAAATACAATAGATTTTTTCCTATAAAACACATGATTTACATAGGTAGATTGATATATGATTAGAGATTGGAAGATCCACATCCATTGTTAAATTTAATTTGTATATATGTTTCATGTATGAGTGGAGGTTTAACAACAAAGTTGTGTAATTAACCCAGGAAGATGGAAATACTATTTTTTTTTATAAATACACAAACAAAATAAAAATTAGAAACATAATTTGGGATATGTCAAACATTGATGGAACCAAATCCCTATCCTTCAAGGAAATAGAAAATCTAAGGGAAACTTCTTTAGCTAGGCTTTACAAAGATACTGAGATACCTATCATTACAAAAGTGATCAAATTCATTGAGTTCTTTCCTAGGTTTGTCAACCAAGAAGAAAATGAAGAGTTGGAGGTAGAAGTATCCAAAGAATAACTTCAGGAAATAGTATTTCCATTTTAAAAGGATAAGATCTCAAGTCTTAATGGATATTCAATTGATTTCTTTCTAGGTTTATATGAATGGTTAGAAAATGATATCCTTGTTGTGTTGGAAGAGTCTAGAAAATCAATTAAATGGTTGAGAGTGTTGAACTCCACTTTTCTATCCCTATCACCAAAAAAGGATAACCCAATGTCATTTATGATTTTACACCAATATCTTTGTGTAACTCATTGTACAAAATTATTTCTAAAGTTATTAGTTAAAAGCAATCCTTCAAATGTTATATCTTTCACACAGTTTGGCTTTTTGGAGGGGAGTTAAATGTATTGTGTAGTCAATGTTGCACAAGAGGGTTTACACTCAATAAAGACCAATAAAATGCCCTAAATGGTTATCAAAATCTTTTATCAAAGGCTTACGATAGGGTTAATTGGTTATTTCTTAGACTTACACTTCTACACATAGGATTTAGACTCCCCTTCATTAATTGGATTGAAGATTGCTAATTAAATTCTTACTCATTTGCAACATTGGTAAATGGCTTAGCATCCAAATTTTTTAAGCCCACTAGAGGGCTCAAGCAAGCTCACACACTATCTCCATTGTTATTTTTGTTGATCTATAGAGGCTTGGGAAAGACCGTTGAAGCCCATAAAAGAAATGGGAAATTGAAAAGAATTCATGTTGGAAGAGGGTTGTCTATATCTCATCACCTATTTGTAGATGGTGTACTTCTCTTTAGAGTAAGGTCTATAAGAGAAGCAAGGTACATAAAAGAGAATCTTGATATGTTTAGTATAGAAACTAGAATGGAAATAAACATGTGATCTGTAAACTACCATGGATATTCCACTGGAACAGTTTGTCACAACAAATCTTGTAATTTTATGAAATATTAGGTTACGCAAATTTATTTCCTTAGATCTCATGTTTGTTAGCATTAGATTATTACTCAAATTTATGAAAATAACTAAAATAAAAAAAATAGAGAAATAAAAAATGAACGCACCAACCACACAAATGAACACATGATGTATCTTCGGAAACCCAAAACGAGAGCCAACTAAAAGGTGAGGCCTATGCTCTACTCGCTTTCTTTAGTTATAAAAACACAAATACAAAGAAAGAATCACTTACTATGCAATTTCCTTTGAGACTATGACCTAAATGGATGCTACAAAGTATTTTTCTTGCTCTACTATTCTTTCAAATCGCACTCCTAGATGATCTGATCAACTATGGAACAAGTACAATGCTAAAGAACAGAACCCTTTCTCCTCCTAGATTCCTAGTATTTAACATAGCCTGATATCCATCTAAGGTTAGGGTTTTTGCATCCTCAACCCTCAATTAGTGATAAGGATTTAGACCTTCTATAATATTCTTGAAGGTCCACATGTGGTTAGCCCCACATGCGTGAGTAATGGGGGTTGACATGGAATCCACTCGGTACCATGGTGGTCAACAAGAAGGGTCATTTTGCGGGAGGCATAACTTTCACATAGGAGCTCCAATTAAGGTGATTTTCACACTGTTGGAAATGTCTTGGTGTGTAGAATGGCATCCATGGATTGTGAGCTATTTTTGCAAATTTTTGACCCCCCAAAATGCCATTTGATGCCTCAAAATGTCTTTGTAAGGCTATGGACCCTGAATCTCCAAACTAGGACCTGCCATTAAAATAGTCCCTACAAGACAATTCCTCTTTCTTTTCCACCGAGAAAGTACCAAAACAGATTCCAAATTATATAGTGACCTAATCTAGATCATACCTCCCCATTTAGCGAGGCTTTTGGTCCCCAAAATATTTTATTGAATAAGGTGAGAAAACATTTCCTCTACCTTCTCCCTATAGTACCATTTTTCCTTACCTAGAAGTTATCCTTTCAACCCAATCTTCCAAAGGTCATGATTCCCTTGTCTGATAGTTCTAGGATTCTTCTAAAAAACAATGACTTTTACCAACTCTACCTTAGTTCTTGGTGCTAATTCCTCTATGGTAGGACTTGATCCTCAGTTTCTTGATCCAACATGGAAGGCTCATAGAGTTTCAAATTCTCCACATGCAATATTGACTAAATGTGCATGTATGGGGTAGACTGAGTCTAAATGAATTATCACCCACCTTCTCCAATAATTCAAAAGGACCATACTACAAAGACTTGATATTCTTACTAGGACATTGTAGTATTTCCTTTTTTAGTTATAACCAAACACTATCTCCCACTTCGAATGATTTCTTAGTTCAATGCTGATCATGTTGGGCCTTATACTTTTCCTATGATTTCTTCAATTTCTCATGTACTTGTAAATGGATCTACCTAATATTTTCAACGAACTTATCCTCTTTTAGTACTTCTCTTATGGTGTCTTCCCTCACTCCTCCTTGTTGTCCATAGACAACATCCAAAGGAGAAGGTGGAAAATACCCAAAGAGTTTCGAAAGGGGACTTTCCAGTCGTAGTATGGACTACTCTATTACAAAAGTGTTGAACGTAGATTATATTTTGATCCCAGGTATTTAGATGTTTTTTATTGTAATCCCTCAAAATTTGTACCAAAGCCCCATTAACTACTTCTATCTACCCATATGTCTATGGATGGAATGGTGTAGCTCTTTTTAATTTAGTGTCCATCGTATCCCAAATTGTATTCCAAAAGGAACTAAGAAATTATATTATCCTTGTTTGAGATGATTCCCCTTGGTATCCCAAAGTGCACTCAGACTTGTTCAAAGAAGATGTTTGTTTCTTCTTTTTCTTTGATGTTCTTTTTACAAGGAATAAGAATGCACATCTTTCTAAACCTATCAATTACCACAAACAAATAGTTACATGCCTTCCTATCTGTTGGAAAACCACCCACACAATCTATGGAAATGTTTGCCCAAGGTCTAGTGGGTAGAAGTAAGGGATGGTATAAAACTTGCTTTATATTACTGAGCTTGTTGGTACAACAAAGCATGCATCCTCTAATATATTGAGCTACATCTTACATTCTAGTCCAATACACATACCTTTGTAAGTTGGAAATTGTCTTCCCAACACCAAAATTTCCTACAACCTTTAAGGTGTGAGCCTCTTTGATAAGATACAATACTTCACCTTTAGGAACACAAAGCTTTTCTAGCTTGTAGAGTAACCCATTTTGGATATGATAGTCAACTTTATTGTCACCTTCTTCTACATGAATTTGGCCCTATAACTATTGAAACACCTCTTTCAATTCCTCATATTCATTATATGCCTCTTTGTATGCATCGTGGGTAAAACTATTCATGTGCATAAGAGTTCCCAAAGATGTAATCTTGGATGTGGGTGGCATTTAAAGAATGTCTACCAAATTATTAATGTTTCCCTTATTATATTTGATGGCCAGATGAAACTGTTGCAAAAAAACACATCCACTTGTAATGTATGGTTTGTTGAATCTTACTATGGGATTGAAAACACTACAGTGTATAGTGGTCAATGTGGATAATAGTTTCCTTTCCCATCAGATAGTGCTTCCACTTATGTATAGCTTGAACCAAGGCACAAAGTTCCTTATCACATGTAGGGAAGTTCAAGACTCCCCCATGAAAAATCTCAAAATGATAGCATATTGTCTTACCTCACTACATCAAGACCACTCCCATAGCATCCCTACATCAAGACCACTCCCATAGCATATCTACTCACATAAGTCTCCAGTTAAAACAACTTTTCCAAGTTAGGCAATGCAAGTAATATTGCTTATTTCAACTCACTGAAAGATTTCTATTGATTTTTTCCCCAGTGGAAAATATTACCACACACATCAAGGGGTACTACATCTAAATCCACTTCATCAATAAAATCTACACTTATAGCAAACTTGATCTTACATTGTTTAGTGACTTTGATATTTGCATCCTTATTCACCCATACCAAT
>JZKD02S2309457.1:251049-268007 GCA_000966675.3 Picea glauca | reverse complement strand
AAAGTCACCGGTTCGAAACCTGCGGGGACAAAAAATCCAACCATGTTAAGGGTTGGTGTGGCTCAGGCCGGGTGCAATCCCCGAGTGATTTTGACGGCTTAGATGCCCCTGAGTCACGGTTTCTCAAGCCACAGGTTAATCGCAGGTCCTACACAAATTAACAAACAAAAAAAACATATTTTTGGTTTTACTTTTGTTTATAAAATTATTGATGAGTTAGGTAAGGACTAATTACTTTACAACAATATTCTTTGTTAAATAAATAAAGGATATGCCAGCACATGAAATGTACTGTAGTCAAATTTACTTATTTTAAGTTTGTTCTAAGAATATCACTGGTCTTTTTAGACCATGTGTTAATTCTTAGTTATTTAAGTCATTTTCTTATAGCTTTAGGAGAAGTCTTATTAAGTCATGCTTTTGGGGTTTGAGTTGTGTTTGGGAAAATAAGTAATTTATTGAACTTTCTTGATGATTGGTTTATAAGGTCAAGTCACATATCCCTCATATTGTCTTGATGTCATCATATCAAAGGGATCAATTAAGAGTCATTTCATGATGGTTTTGGAGGGTCCCAAAGGTGAGTCATGTCATAGATAAAAGATTATCAAGGATGTCAAACTTAAGTTGTACTTTCATATTTTGCCTCCAATCAAATCAGAATTCACTACAAAAGTTCCTAATGTTTCGCAGCATCAAACCATTAAAGGTCAAATCACTGCAGAATCCACTAACGATTTGTAATCATGCATTTCATATGTGGGAATCAGTGAAGTCTTGTTTTCGTGTCTCATCATGATGAGTAATTTTCAAAAAAGAAATTTGGGTCATTTTGCAGCTATCAAACAGGTTCACGTTTTTATTGCTGCGAAACTGTGTTCGCTGCCATTTTATGAGATCGCTTTGAAAACTTCTGTAGTAGTCAATGTTATGTTTTTACCCATTTACCGTTTGATTGATGACTACTACTTCTTGTTTCAATTTTTTTTTCTTAACTCATAGTCACTCTAGCGTCTCATTCACAATAGAAAACCCATTTGTAGCCCAAAACCCTCCTCGCTGTGAAAAAATCTTTTTGATTGTCTAGAACCCTCTTCTTGCCCATAAAGATAGAGGATTTAACTTTCAGCTATACTCATAATTGATTATTGATGTTTCCTTCTATTCATTTCTGGTTTTTTTGTTGTAAAATTCTCAGCCTGTATCAATTTCCCACTTTCTACGAAACTGTTTTTGCTACTAAAATCTTGTTTAGCAGTAAACCCTAGTGCCTTGAATTTTCTTGTATAGTTTGGATTTTTGGTTTCCATCCCAGTTTTCCCATCTCATGTTTTTCCCTCTGACAGTTATGGAGTCTTCAAAACAAAATAAGAAAATCTACAAAGGAAGTGAAATCGTGAGATCTGAACCTCATGACATGCAGTTGGTTAATTCAGATCCTTTTATCAGAGAATGTTTTCAGAGAGTAGGATGCATCACTTTCTGTGAGAAATTGCAGAAGGGGCACATGGAGGTAGCTAAGGAGTTTGCACTAAATTTTGATGGTGTTAAGACCAAAGTTGGATCACTTGGGTTTCAGGTAACAAAATAGACAATTGCAACATCCATAGAGATGCCTTGTCAGGGTGAGATATGGTTAAGGGGATGGCCCTGGACTCTACATTTTTCCATGATTATTTCAAACCATAGTATCAAGATGATAATATATCTAAAAGAGTGCCAAGGAGTCACATGGTATAATATTTTGATAATATGCTAAGAGTAATTCAAATATACTTCACCTATGAGGGATGGTTTAACATGGTGTACCGGTACCATATGAGATTACTCATGCATTTCACTGGTAAGCAACTCCTGAATTTTCCCTTTTATCTTTTCATAATCTTGGGTAAAATGTATGATAAGGTGCAGGCTAAATCTAAATTAGTTGAAAGTATCACATTTCATTATGGCCTTATCAAGTTGCTAGTCTTAGAGGAGCTCAATAAAACAAGTGGAGATTGGGACACCTTTTTTTCCACATCAGGTTTCAGTGCAAAAATTATCAGTACTCCTCAGAAAAAGAGAAAAAACTCTTCCTCAACTGAGAAAGTAGTTCAAAGAGCCTCTGGTAGTGCTAAAAGGAAAATAAACAAAGGTGAAGAGCAACAACCAACCATAGTGGAAACCCCTGAAACTAAAGTTAAAACCTTTCTCAGTAAAGAGTCTAAGGAGAAATCTAAAGGAAAAAAACCTTTAGATCAAGACATTAAAATTGTTAAAGATGTTACAGAGACCTTTGACAAAAGGAAGAGTAAGAGAAAGATTGAATTCATTGTTGAAGCAGTGAAAATGCCTAAACCTAGAAAGTCGTTGACCAGGTCAAAATTGAAAGAAGATCTAGTTTATGTAAATGAAGGTGCAACAGAGGTCCAAGTCTCAGAAGAGGTTCATGCCTCATCAAGAAAAAGAGTCATGTTCAGTCAAGAGACATCTACAAAAGAAGTACCTAGAAAACCTCTAACTAGGTCAATACCAAGGAACTTAACTCCTATAACAGAGGGTGCATCTCAAACACATGTTCATCATGCAACCAAAGCACCTATTCACCTAGAGCCTGTAGAAATTATTGAAACGCAGTCTCCACCAAATGCAAGCATTCAAACAATTAAGAGACTCAAAAATATGTTGAAGGATGCACAAATCCAAATTGTGCAATTGAGGCAAGGGAATAGAGAAATGAAAATTAAAATAAAGGAGCACTTGGATAGATTTGAGGTAGTTATTGATAAAAGAAGAAACATGGTCAAAAGATCCTTGCCCCTGCATCATCAAGTGAAAAATGTCTACAAGCATAATATGGTTTTGAAAGCTGAGAATAGGTTATTGAAAAGAGAGTTGCACTGGTTGAAAGAATAAGTGGGAAAGAAGAAATTGGACATGTTAGCACATGAAATAATCAATCAATATAGAGGAAACTCATTTTTGAAACTACACTAGTTTTGAGAAGGAAATAGTTACGTGTTGCTACAAAACCTAAAGGCTACTTTTTGTCTTATGATGTTGTGATGGTTCAGTTGCAGTTTTGACTAATAGCAAGGTCCAAAGCAAGGTTAAGGAGTGAAACAGATGCATACAACCAACTTACAAGTTTTTCACACCAACAAAAATATACAAAATCCAAAACAGTTGATAAACAAAATTTTTGCAACGATTTCCAGTTATTCGTTGCGAAACTGCTGAAACAAAGTTTTTGTAGTAGATTCCACCAATTTGCTACAAATTTGCATAGTTAGCCTTAGATCGAGGATTTCAGTTTCCACCTATGTATCAACCGCCTCCAACATTTTAGTTGATCATGAAAGACACTTGTCCAATCGATCTAGCTTTTCCAAATTATGAATGTAGACATGATCCTAGGTTTTAGGAGTTTTGTTAGATTTTATGTTGTTATCCCATACAACTAACTTCTAAGTTGATGGAATCCATTGTAACAATTGTATTTTGAATTCCTAGAAGGAAAAGAAGGCGTGTAAGGCTATATATTGTAAGATGTAACCATTTTGAAGGGTTCGAATGATTAGAGATTGAGGCTCATACTTCTGGTTATGATTTATGAAACTAAGAAGACTGTATTTGGATTGAAGGAATCTAATGCAAATACAAGATCAACTTTGTTTTATCCCAACCCATTCTTTATCTTTTGCTTTCGTGGAATATTGTCTTTGAATGATTCATTACAGTTTTATTTACATTTTGTGCCGTGAATGATTCATTGCATACATTGTGAGTTTTCCATGCAAGTACTCTATATTTCTGGATTAGAAGGTTTCTAATTTATGAGATTTTCTTTAGTAAATAATTCAATTTAGCTGGAAGTGGATTGTGTTATTTACTTCAGTGTTCTCCTCTATTTCTTCTGTTCATTTGTCCAAGATTTGTTGATTGGAGTTTGTTTTAGGCTTTCCTTGCTGGAGCATAGTATTCATTCATTTTTTTTTACTATATTGATTCTTAATCCATGTCAATTTGACCCATTCACACATTTAAATATATCCTTTTACTTTGATATCCTAATGAGCACTAGTCTTACCTCTATAGCAGTCTAAAGGTGATATCTAGTGCTAACATGATACTATGCACATCTACATGGTAACGTTAATTAAATCGATTACACAATAATTAATGAAAAAATAAATTAACAAGAGATAGATTTATCATGAAGCTTTCCCAACAAACCCTTGTGTTGTTTCTCAATGTTCTTGGCAAATCATCCCTTTTAACCATGATCATGGACCTTGTCTTACTCATGTTGCAGTTGCTACCATACTTTGTACATGAATTATGTTGTATTTGTTACCATACTCTGTACATGAAGAAAGTATCAAGCAGGAAGTTATAGGACGAAACACATGTACAAGAGGTGAGACTTAGCTTCTCAATGTATTATCAAAATGACAAATGGACATCATTGTAAGGAACTTTAGTGGGTTTATCGTATGATTTAGTGAAAACATCATCTGTCTTAACAAGTTTTCAATAAAATTTACTATAAAATTATAAAAAAGTTTGACCCAAGAGATTATGACATCCTCTTATGTTGTAAATGGTTTGGGTATCAAATTTCATCCATTATCACCATTAACTTTGAAAAAAAAGTGCTTTAAATGTAAAAAATATCATCACAGTGAATATAGCATTGGAAAATAAGAGATATATTCATAAAATGCATGCACAGAAGATAGAATTATGACATCAACAAGTTATGAAAATAACATTGGCAAATAAAAGATATGTTCATAAAATGCATGCGCAAAAGATAGAACTATGAGATCAACAAGTTATTTGATCATGCATCAAAGTACATTCAAGCAACCATATTAAATATGATATCACAATTATCTTAGATATGCTTATTTGCTATTCTTAAAAATATTTACAGAACATTTTTTTCAAAAAGAAATTTGCTCAAAATTATATTAGAGATATAATTTTCTTTACATACAATCATTCATGAATTACAATCAACCATATTTGAGATAAGCGGAATGTCCAAAAAACATAATCAAAATACTTCACAAGTAAAACTTCAAAAGTCATAACAGACTATAATCTGCCAAAATTACTATCAAAAGAACTATCTGAAAATCAACAAAAAAGACTCCAAAATTCTGATCTGTTACGAAACATATTTAAACAATGTTGTGACATTCCATATTTAATAGGTTGACCATTTCCATATAATATCAAAACTTGGTGATCTATCTTAATATAAAAGAAATTGTATCAGTATACTGTATCAAATACACAGAGTGCTGTATCAAATACACAGAGTGCTATATAGACCAAAAGGAATAGTCAAACAACATTAAAAAATTGTCACATTGTTTAGGATGTTGTTCAAATATAAAGCTATAATATTTTTCAAAAAAAGAAATTCTGGACCATATGACAATGCTGATGCAAAAAATGTGCTGAAGAAGTTATTACTCAGAATTTAGTTTCTAGAATAATTTTTCAACCATCTCTTGCATAGATAATGTATTACTAAAATGAAGGAAAGCACATGATTTCAATTTTTCTACTATGATTTTATTTAGGTGTTTTGAATCCGACTCACTTTAATTGTTCTACTATAATATTTAAACCCGACTCACTTTAGCAATTTTTCTACTATATAATATTTAAACCCGACTCACTTTAATTGTTCTATAACTTAGATTTATAGAGTTTATCGTTAACTTATGTGAACCCAACCTTCAACAATGACCATGACAATCCAACCTTCAATAATGACCATGACAATCCTTGTATATGGACACTAAAAAAAGACGATTAATATGAAAATAGATGAATTGTTTTCTTGTGGTGAAAAATATTATTGAATAGATATAACTAAATTCTTACAACCTCTTAAAAAAATATGTTCTTTCCATATCTACTATTGCAATATAAGTGGTGTTATAAATCACTAGCTTAGTGTCTTACTATGTGTACATCTGTGGATATGTTTTTAGTCACTATATTAGTTTTATTTGTCCTATTCTTTTGAATACATGCTCTACAGTAAAGTACGTTATAGTGGAGTTTGTTGACAGATGGTGTCAAGTACGTTACAATGGAGTTTATTCACAAATGGTGTATATGAAAAGAAGAAGATTGAATTAATGTTTCTATTTCATAATTGTCATAAATATGTTATTTCTCATTATACACATGCATAATAGAAAGTGAGTATTAATATGGAATGAAATTTTAATATCAGGATATATTATTGTAATAAGACAACTTGCAACATCATATAGATAACAAATGCAAGCCAACCTACAAGAAATGTCAATGAAATTGTGAACAATGTTAGTATAGAAGTGACAGATGATGCTATCACATAAACCTTGAGACTTGCACCCCAAAACAAACTTTTGGTAAGATTTTGGTGTGCACACACACAAAATGAGAAGTGAAGTATTAATGTGGAATGACATCCCAACATAGGGATATTCCATTTTAATGGTATTGCTTGCAATGTCACAAAGATAAAAACTACAAGGAATGGCATTGAAACTATCAATATTAGTATCGAAGTGAGGATGAGATCACATCAACCTAGGGACTTTCACCCAAAATCCAAATTCTAAATTGTGAAATATTTTGGTGCAAATAATTCCTTACAACCCATCTATATCTCGAACCTATTATGCATGTTTGATTATTCACAAAAGCACACATGCAATTAGAATGCAAGTAGAGAAAGATAACATTGCTCCTGTGAATGAACCACCTTACAATAAGGTTATATAGAAGAAAAATAAATACAATAGATTTTTTCCTATAAAACACATGATTTACATAGGTAGATTGATATATGATTAGAGATTGGAAGATCCACATCCATTGTTAAATTTAATTTGTATATATGTTTCATGTATGAGTGGAGGTTTAACAACAAAGTTGTGTAATTAACCCAGGAAGATGGAAATACTATTTTTTTTTATAAATACACAAACAAAATAAAAATTAGAAACATAATTTGGGATATGTCAAACATTGATGGAACCAAATCCCTATCCTTCAAGGAAATAGAAAATCTAAGGGAAACTTCTTTAGCTAGGCTTTACAAAGATACTGAGATACCTATCATTACAAAAGTGATCAAATTCATTGAGTTCTTTCCTAGGTTTGTCAACCAAGAAGAAAATGAAGAGTTGGAGGTAGAAGTATCCAAAGAATAACTTCAGGAAATAGTATTTCCATTTTAAAAGGATAAGATCTCAAGTCTTAATGGATATTCAATTGATTTCTTTCTAGGTTTATATGAATGGTTAGAAAATGATATCCTTGTTGTGTTGGAAGAGTCTAGAAAATCAATTAAATGGTTGAGAGTGTTGAACTCCACTTTTCTATCCCTATCACCAAAAAAGGATAACCCAATGTCATTTATGATTTTACACCAATATCTTTGTGTAACTCATTGTACAAAATTATTTCTAAAGTTATTAGTTAAAAGCAATCCTTCAAATGTTATATCTTTCACACAGTTTGGCTTTTTGGAGGGGAGTTAAATGTATTGTGTAGTCAATGTTGCACAAGAGGGTTTACACTCAATAAAGACCAATAAAATGCCCTAAATGGTTATCAAAATCTTTTATCAAAGGCTTACGATAGGGTTAATTGGTTATTTCTTAGACTTACACTTCTACACATAGGATTTAGACTCCCCTTCATTAATTGGATTGAAGATTGCTAATTAAATTCTTACTCATTTGCAACATTGGTAAATGGCTTAGCATCCAAATTTTTTAAGCCCACTAGAGGGCTCAAGCAAGCTCACACACTATCTCCATTGTTATTTTTGTTGATCTATAGAGGCTTGGGAAAGACCGTTGAAGCCCATAAAAGAAATGGGAAATTGAAAAGAATTCATGTTGGAAGAGGGTTGTCTATATCTCATCACCTATTTGTAGATGGTGTACTTCTCTTTAGAGTAAGGTCTATAAGAGAAGCAAGGTACATAAAAGAGAATCTTGATATGTTTAGTATAGAAACTAGAATGGAAATAAACATGTGATCTGTAAACTACCATGGATATTCCACTGGAACAGTTTGTCACAACAAATCTTGTAATTTTATGAAATATTAGGTTACGCAAATTTATTTCCTTAGATCTCATGTTTGTTAGCATTAGATTATTACTCAAATTTATGAAAATAACTAAAATAAAAAAAATAGAGAAATAAAAAATGAACGCACCAACCACACAAATGAACACATGATGTATCTTCGGAAACCCAAAACGAGAGCCAACTAAAAGGTGAGGCCTATGCTCTACTCGCTTTCTTTAGTTATAAAAACACAAATACAAAGAAAGAATCACTTACTATGCAATTTCCTTTGAGACTATGACCTAAATGGATGCTACAAAGTATTTTTCTTGCTCTACTATTCTTTCAAATCGCACTCCTAGATGATCTGATCAACTATGGAACAAGTACAATGCTAAAGAACAGAACCCTTTCTCCTCCTAGATTCCTAGTATTTAACATAGCCTGATATCCATCTAAGGTTAGGGTTTTTGCATCCTCAACCCTCAATTAGTGATAAGGATTTAGACCTTCTATAATATTCTTGAAGGTCCACATGTGGTTAGCCCCACATGCGTGAGTAATGGGGGTTGACATGGAATCCACTCGGTACCATGGTGGTCAACAAGAAGGGTCATTTTGCGGGAGGCATAACTTTCACATAGGAGCTCCAATTAAGGTGATTTTCACACTGTTGGAAATGTCTTGGTGTGTAGAATGGCATCCATGGATTGTGAGCTATTTTTGCAAATTTTTGACCCCCCAAAATGCCATTTGATGCCTCAAAATGTCTTTGTAAGGCTATGGACCCTGAATCTCCAAACTAGGACCTGCCATTAAAATAGTCCCTACAAGACAATTCCTCTTTCTTTTCCACCGAGAAAGTACCAAAACAGATTCCAAATTATATAGTGACCTAATCTAGATCATACCTCCCCATTTAGCGAGGCTTTTGGTCCCCAAAATATTTTATTGAATAAGGTGAGAAAACATTTCCTCTACCTTCTCCCTATAGTACCATTTTTCCTTACCTAGAAGTTATCCTTTCAACCCAATCTTCCAAAGGTCATGATTCCCTTGTCTGATAGTTCTAGGATTCTTCTAAAAAACAATGACTTTTACCAACTCTACCTTAGTTCTTGGTGCTAATTCCTCTATGGTAGGACTTGATCCTCAGTTTCTTGATCCAACATGGAAGGCTCATAGAGTTTCAAATTCTCCACATGCAATATTGACTAAATGTGCATGTATGGGGTAGACTGAGTCTAAATGAATTATCACCCACCTTCTCCAATAATTCAAAAGGACCATACTACAAAGACTTGATATTCTTACTAGGACATTGTAGTATTTCCTTTTTTAGTTATAACCAAACACTATCTCCCACTTCGAATGATTTCTTAGTTCAATGCTGATCATGTTGGGCCTTATACTTTTCCTATGATTTCTTCAATTTCTCATGTACTTGTAAATGGATCTACCTAATATTTTCAACGAACTTATCCTCTTTTAGTACTTCTCTTATGGTGTCTTCCCTCACTCCTCCTTGTTGTCCATAGACAACATCCAAAGGAGAAGGTGGAAAATACCCAAAGAGTTTCGAAAGGGGACTTTCCAGTCGTAGTATGGACTACTCTATTACAAAAGTGTTGAACGTAGATTATATTTTGATCCCAGGTATTTAGATGTTTTTTATTGTAATCCCTCAAAATTTGTACCAAAGCCCCATTAACTACTTCTATCTACCCATATGTCTATGGATGGAATGGTGTAGCTCTTTTTAATTTAGTGTCCATCGTATCCCAAATTGTATTCCAAAAGGAACTAAGAAATTATATTATCCTTGTTTGAGATGATTCCCCTTGGTATCCCAAAGTGCACTCAGACTTGTTCAAAGAAGATGTTTGTTTCTTCTTTTTCTTTGATGTTCTTTTTACAAGGAATAAGAATGCACATCTTTCTAAACCTATCAATTACCACAAACAAATAGTTACATGCCTTCCTATCTGTTGGAAAACCACCCACACAATCTATGGAAATGTTTGCCCAAGGTCTAGTGGGTAGAAGTAAGGGATGGTATAAAACTTGCTTTATATTACTGAGCTTGTTGGTACAACAAAGCATGCATCCTCTAATATATTGAGCTACATCTTACATTCTAGTCCAATACACATACCTTTGTAAGTTGGAAATTGTCTTCCCAACACCAAAATTTCCTACAACCTTTAAGGTGTGAGCCTCTTTGATAAGATACAATACTTCACCTTTAGGAACACAAAGCTTTTCTAGCTTGTAGAGTAACCCATTTTGGATATGATAGTCAACTTTATTGTCACCTTCTTCTACATGAATTTGGCCCTATAACTATTGAAACACCTCTTTCAATTCCTCATATTCATTATATGCCTCTTTGTATGCATCGTGGGTAAAACTATTCATGTGCATAAGAGTTCCCAAAGATGTAATCTTGGATGTGGGTGGCATTTAAAGAATGTCTACCAAATTATTAATGTTTCCCTTATTATATTTGATGGCCAGATGAAACTGTTGCAAAAAAACACATCCACTTGTAATGTATGGTTTGTTGAATCTTACTATGGGATTGAAAACACTACAGTGTATAGTGGTCAATGTGGATAATAGTTTCCTTTCCCATCAGATAGTGCTTCCACTTATGTATAGCTTGAACCAAGGCACAAAGTTCCTTATCACATGTAGGGAAGTTCAAGACTCCCCCATGAAAAATCTCAAAATGATAGCATATTGTCTTACCTCACTACATCAAGACCACTCCCATAGCATCCCTACATCAAGACCACTCCCATAGCATATCTACTCACATAAGTCTCCAGTTAAAACAACTTTTCCAAGTTAGGCAATGCAAGTAATATTGCTTATTTCAACTCACTGAAAGATTTCTATTGATTTTTTCCCCAGTGGAAAATATTACCACACACATCAAGGGGTACTACATCTAAATCCACTTCATCAATAAAATCTACACTTATAGCAAACTTGATCTTACATTGTTTAGTGACTTTGATATTTGCATCCTTATTCACCCATACCAATGGATATGGTCTTGGATGATCATGAACATCCAACCCAAGCTTGTTGACCAGATCATCTACGATGAGGTTGGCCTATGAACCCGAATCAAATAGAGTATCTACCTTGGTCTTTTTGACCTAAATCTTTTTATGGAATAGTGTATTCATCTCCTTCTCTTCCTTGTGATGAAGGATACTCAAATTCACCTCATTCTACACTAAAGTGTAGACAATATCCTCATCTAAATCTGAGCTTCTATCTACCTAGTTTCTTGACTTCATGCCTAGTAGGTTATGTTGGCGTTGGTAGCATCGGACATATACTTCCGCACAGGTCTAAGTGTCTAGATGTGTGGAAGTCATCCAAATCCTTCTACCTTGAGAGTTTACTTTAATTAATGGAATAATTAAAGTAAAGTGGTTTTATTAGTGAGTTGAGTTTTATTTAAAGAAATGTGTTATTAGCATTAGTGAATTAAATAATAGCCATTGATCTCAAGTGAGGTGAGAAGTAATCTCAATTGTCAATCACTTTGGATATTAGGGTTAGTTTATAACTCAATATTATAAAATCAAGGATAGGGTGAATGAGGAAGATACTTTTGATACAAAGAGAATTGGATCATGAAGGAACATGGGCAGTCGCAAGTGGGTTTCAACTAATTGGAGCTGCAACAACAAGATCACATCGTACAAAGTTACGTATAGTATTTGAGTGTGTGTATGTGGGTCTCAGTGGAGACAAGCACATATATGCATTTTTTCTTAAGGAAAGGTGTGTACATCTTGGGAAATGTGAAATACCGAGGTCATACAACATATCAGGAGTTGCTGACCTTGTCTGTTTGACTCATTCCAAAAAAAATTATCTAGCGGACTGCAACTAGGGTTCTGTAATCCCTATCCGACACGAACTGTGCACAACTGATGGCCGCCCCGCAGGGGCCTCCGAATCACAAAGAGGGGATGCCGCCAGGCTCCTCTTACAGCCAAGTCATCATCGGCAAGGACGCTGAAGTGGGTACGAAGAGGCCTACGTTTGAAACACCTCCTGCTATGTGTGCGGCCCTTCTAGAGGAAGGGACCTTCAAAGACCGTGACATGGACATTGATCCAGAAAAGAGGGCGCCCCCTGCAAAATCCTCGGCCCCTTGGACTCCCGGGAAATGCATCCCTCAGGCACCTCAGGCCCCAAAATATGTGGTAAGCTCACCACACATAGAGGAGCAAAAACAATATATGCGTGATAATGCTCTGGTTGGAAAGTTTCTAGGGCTCTGGCCCTCCGAGAGAGATTTGATCAAATGGATCCAATACTGGTGGAAACCAAGAGGTCATTATGACCTATAGCTGGGATCCAAAGGATTTTTCACTATTATCTTCCACAACCCAAAAGATCGTAATCGTGTTTTTGACGGAGGAACATATTTTTATAACTCAGCCGACCTCTTCCTGAGATTTTGGACAGAAAAGTTTAGTCCTGAGAAAGAGGATTTCGCCCATGCGCCGGTATGGATCAGGCTGTATTCCCTCCCTCAGGAGTTTTGGTTGGAAGAGGTATTAGCAGGCATCGGCAACACCATTGGCGTGTACGTGAAATCCTCAGAAGCCACTAAGCAGCGTAGATACACCTCATACGCGCGAATCTGTGTTTACGTGAACATAGCCAAGCCGCTCCCAGGATCCATTACACTGGAGTACCATGATGAAGACTGGTCTCAAACCATTGATTACGAGCACATCCCATTCCGCTGCAGAAAATGTCACGAACATGGCCATCTCTTCCGAGAATGCCCACTCAACGCGATTCAAAGGGAGGAAGCCTTAGACACCGACAAAGACAAGGAGGGCTTCACACAACCGACAAGAAGACGAAGACAAGGAATCAGAAAACAACCAGCCCAGGTAAGTAAAGACCCATCCACTAGTAATAAATATGATATTTTGCAAGATCAACCTGAAAACCCTCTTAATGATGCAACCCCGCAACCCCAGCCCCGACACAATGAGCCGCATTCCCCTTCCCTGCAAAGCATACCCCGAGCCGAGGACCAGAATAAAGGTCACTCCCCTCAGAACAATGAGCCCCCTCCCACTCCCTCGAGCCTGGTACAAGAACAGTCGGCTCCGCAGGAAACAGAAGATGGCGATGAAGAAATGGAGTTAGAAGAACAGGACCTGGCCGGAATAGATCTAGAACACCTCGAGCACACCTACCGACATCAAAATCTTTACACCATCCTGAGGGACCAGCTAAGGAAGGTACACAAAGTCTACCTCAACTCATCAGCAGGGTCTTCGGCTCGAGCTAATAAGGCTCTGGGTATTCAAACCGTTCAATCCAAAACCCCAAGAAAAGTTCAGAAAGAAGAAAAGAAAAGAGGACGGAAATCCACTAGAAAGCTCATACAAGAAATAGGGAACTTTATGGTGAACTCCGGACAGATCAACCTGATCTCGGACAGTTTTCCTCCTCTCCCCACTCCATCATCCTCATGAAGATTATCTCCTAGAATGTTAGAGGTCTCAATGGTCGTAGCAAACAAAAAATGCTACGGGAAATGATCATAGCAGAAACACCAGATGTTGTATTATTGCAGGAAACAAAATGTACCTCAGAGGATATGGACAGGATACTCCCCTACTGCTGGAAATAGGGAGGAGTAGTCTCAGTCGATGCCATAGGAACTGCCGGAGGACTAGCCATCCTATGGAACACCAACATCGTGCTTTTGAACAGCTTATGCACCACCAAGTGGTCCATCACAGCAGAGTACAGACTCATTGTTTCAAATCGACCTGGATATTTAACTTGTTTTTATGGCCCGGCAACTCAGGGGGATAAGCAAGCTTTTATCCATAGCCTACTCCACGCACCCAGTATCACCCAGAATGATAGGTGGATTATCGGCGGGGACTTTAATATTATACGCACCCTGACAGAAAAAAAGGGAGGATCAAGGAGATTGGATCGGGACTCAAGTGATTTCAACAGTATCATAGAAGAGCTTGGCCTCATCGACTTGGAGCCCAACAACGGCCTCTACACTTGGAAAAAAAGAAGGACAGGAGTGCACCAGGTCAATTGCAAACTGGATCGCTTCCTCACCTCAGAAGCCTTTATGATGGAAGGGGTGGCCATGGAATCCACCATACTAAACCTCTCTGGTTCAGACCACTGGCCCGTTCAGCTGTGGGTGGACGTCTCAACAACGCCGGGGAAAAAACCATTTCGGTTTGAATAGTTCTGGCTTGATCACCCTGACTTCAAACAAAACATCCAAGAGTGGTGGCGACAGGCGAAAATACCCAATGGATCAAAAATGTATAAATTCCAGCAAAAATCAAGAACTTGAAGCAAACACTTAAAAGATGGAATAAGCTCACCTTTGGCAGCATCTTCGACTCCCAAAAAGAGTTGAGACAACAGATGGAGGAGATCCAGTGGTTGATCAGGGAACAAGGGCTCACGGATGATCTGAAAGAGAAAGAAATGAAAGTAAACCAGCAACTGGAAGACAGGAAGAAGCAGGAAGAGATCATGTGGAAACAAAAATCACGTGTTGTATGGCTCAAGGAAGGGGAACGTAATACAAAGTTCTTCCATCGGACCGCTATCCAGCGAAGGCACTTCAAAAAGATCACACATCTTACTACAGAGGATGGAGAACTTATACACTCCCATGCTGATTTGGAAAAAACTTTAATCAAGCACTTCCAGGAACTCCTAACTGAGCCCATCCAAGACAGGGGCGAAGCTATTCAGAAAATAACAAGACACGTGCCCACCCTCATAACTCGGGAGAAAAATACAGCCCTCCTTCATCCTATCTCAATAGAAGAAGTAGACCAGGCACTTGAAGACACTCCCAAATGCAAAGCTCCAGGATCGGGCAGCTTCACCAGCGACTTTTTTCACCACTGCTGGCCGATGATACGCACCGAGGTATGGGAAATCTTAGAAGATTCAAGAGAAACATGCCAGGTTCTTCAAGCCCTGAATGCAACTTTCATCACCCTAGTCCCTAAAGAAGGACAAGCACATAGGCCTGCACAGTACAGACCCATAGCACTCTGCAATGTTATTTATAAGCTCCTCAAAAAAGTGATAGCACGTAGGCTCAAGCCAATATTACCAGCAATCATCTCCCCAGAGCAATCAGGATATGTTGAAGGTAGACAAATTATGGACAGCATAATCTTAGCACATGAAGTCATCCACTCCCTGCAAAAAACCAAGACTCCAGGTATGCTACTCAAATTAGATCTCTCTAAAACCTTCGACAAGCTCAGCTGGGAATATATGCAAGCCATGCTTCTAGCTTTCGGTTTTGACCAAAACTGGGTTACCTGGATTCTAAATCTTACCTCTTCGTCTTTCTTCTCCCTTCTTATCAATGGAGTTCCTTCGAAACCTTTCTCCCCCTCAAGAGGGATTAGACAAGGCGACCCCCTCTCCCTCTTTCTCTTCATTATCATGGTCGAGGGCCTCAGCCGATCCATCCACGCTGCCCTGGCTACTAATCTTTTGACCGGTCTTCCCCTCCATGGCATTTCTCCCCCTCTTTCTCACAGTTAGTTCGTCAATGATACCCTCCTTTTGGGTAGCCCCACTGTCCGAGAAGCCATTTCCATCCAGTCTATCCTTCATTCTTTTTCGGAAGCCTTGGGTCTGGACTGCAATAAGGATAAGTCCCTTATCTTCTTCTTCAATACTCCCCCGCAGGTTCAGCGGCACATCTCGGGTCTCCTTGGTTTCAAGCAGAGCTCCCTTCCGTCCAAATACCTCAGGATTCCTTTAATTGACAATGCCCTCGGGAACTCCTCTTGGGAACATCTCCTCTCTTCCTTTTCCAAGAGATTATCTTCCTGGACTTTCCGATCTCTAAATCTCCCCAGCCGGCTCATCCTTCTCAAAGCCGTCCTCCAAGCCCTCCCGATCTATACCTTTTTTGCCTTGGCAGCCCCAAAATTCATACTTACGACCATCAAAAGCATGCAACGGAACTTCCTTTGGCAAGGCCTTGCCAAGGAGAAGAAAATAGCGCTGGTCGGCTGGGACAAGCTCTGCAAGCCAAAAGAACAAGGAGGTCTCGGTTTGAGAGATCCAGGTATAATGAATAAGGTACTCAGTGCTAAAATCTGGTGGCGGTGGTTGAAATACCCCAAGGAGCTCTGGGCCAAACTCTGGAAGAAGAAATACACCCCAGGCATGCCAGAAAACCGCCTCATACGTTGGAACAGGGATGACCAAGGCTCCCTGATATGGACAGCAGCTAAGCAAAATAGACAGCTGGTCACGCAACATGCTTTCTGGGAGATAGGCAATGGGGAAACTGCCCTCTTCTGGCAGGATTCATGGCATCAATGGCCAGCATTGGGAGAGGAAGAATGGGCACCTGACATTTGCACCCAGGCGACGCAGGCAGGATTGACCCAGGTAGCGTACTATTGGCAAAACGATCCCACAGAGACCATCTGGCGCTGCTGGCGAGTGGACAGGGCACACATGCATCTGGAGCGGCAGGTCAACCTCGCACCTTTGCAAGATGAGCTGGCCAAGAGGAAAATCCTCAAAATTGAGGGAGAAGACATCTTACGCTGGGGATATGGGACACAAGGCACCTTCAACACCAAGGAAGCCTACCGTCTTAAGACGCAGCTAAATCCCCCCCCATCCTCGCAAATTTGGCAAAAAATATGGAGACTCAAACATTGGCCGAAAATCTCCCACTTCCTTTGGTTGGTCTCACACTCAAGTGTCTTAACCTGGGATAACCTTCTGAAAAGAGGTTTTATGGGCCCTTCCTTTTGTATACTCTGTGGTGAAGCTGAAGAAACTTTAAAT
>JZKD02S2309457.1:215010-232133 GCA_000966675.3 Picea glauca | reverse complement strand
TCCTTCAATCCTATCCCAAGTTGTTCTTAAGGGGGGATGTTAGGATATTTAGACACTTAGGAGTTAGTTAAGATCTACTTGGTCTAATATGTCATTGGGTAAAAGTGTGTTTCTTTAGTATGCATTAGTATGCATTTGTAGTTAGGAAATCCTGACAGTCGCGATATGTTCCTGACATAGAGTGATCCGACGGTTCATACTCTCCTCGATCTTAATGGCCATTGATCTATGGCTTAACACCCGATTGGTCCATGATCTCTATTTAAAGAGCATGGAGGGTCATTTTCCAATGATTGATTATGAGAAACTCTCTTGTAAAATATCTCTGTAATCCTTTTCTTTGCATTAATAAACTACTCCAAGTGGCCACGTTGGCTGGGGTCGTGGATGTTTCCCCATAGGGGTTTTACCACATGAAAACATCGATGTGTTGATCTTTGATCTAGTTATGTGAGTGGCTACTGAAGGTGTTCGTCCTCTGTTGGAATACCTGTGTTTTCGAACATCTTTACTCCAAATATCTAGCTCAAATGGGAGTAGAGGATATTTATTTGAAAATCTTATTCCGAGACCTTTCCAATGGTATATGACACTCCTTATAACTCCATAGGAATGAGGAGATATGGAATATTTTGTCAGGTCTTCCTAGCCATAAAGTATAGGTCAACCCAACCAATTTTAAATACTTGAACACATAAACAATATAAATATAGGATAGATGTGTGCATTTGAAGAGTATCAAAGAAAGAAGAGCAAGTACACGTGCATAGAAGAGATATGAGGTGCACACAAGGAGTTGGGGAGTATTCTTTAGGTATAAAGGTATGCAAGAGGAGTTTTCTTGGATTTTTAAAGGTCCACTATCAAGGACTAAGGCATGTGATATTGTAAAGTGTGTTTTTTGAGGTTTTGATGTTGCAGTCTGGAATTATATTATGGGAATGATGCTATGAGGTTCGCTAGGGAATTAAGGATACATTTGACTAAGGTTTGAAGTTATGTATGGGGTATGAAGCAAGGAGAGGTGTTGGAGCATGAAATTTAAGGGTATGATGATGTTGTGAAATGCATGAAGTATGAAGCATGTAGTTGAAGCCATAAGTACTTTATGTATGAAGATCTTATATTGGTGGCTATACAGGTCTTACTAAGTTGGTGCTCAACTGAAAATATTGGTGTCTCTAGTAGGTTGACGCCTACAAAATATCTTGTTTAATTGGTTCTCAACTAAAGATATTGGTGTCTCTAGTAATTTTATTCCTATAATATTTGTAATAGTAGGTTGGCGCCTACAAACATTTATAAAGATAAGTTTTGTGGTTTTCTCCCACAAGGGTTTCCAAATTAAACTTTGTGTACTGTGATTTGAATTTACATCCATTTACTATTTTAAAGTTAATGAAATATTGATGAACGATCATTTAAAGTAAAAATTATATTATACTAATTCATCCCCCCCTCTCATTATAAGCATAAGTTCAACAATTGGTTTTAAAGTAGGTTTCTTTCGAAATAGTCTAATTACTGGAAGGAAGATTTCGGGAGAACACATGACTAGTCAAGAAGAATTTATCTTCATGGTCGTCAATACAAATTCTATTGATACATAAAATGAAGATAATCAAAAAGAAAAATCATATTTAAAAGAAGAAGACATTGATGGATAAGTGAATCTTGAAGTAGAACTTTTTAGTGCCTTAGAAGAAATAGACAGACTCGGGGAAAAGAATAAAAAGCGAAAAGAGAAATTACATAAATATGAAAAGAAGGATCGTGATCTCGATGAAACAAAAAAAATATTTATCGTCTTGAAGACTCAAGTAGAAGAGGAAAAAAGGATAAAAGAAGTGGTGAGAAGCTAGTTGAAAGAAAAGGAAGAAAATTGCAAGAAGCTAGACGATAAAATTGTTTCCTTAAGAAAGGAACTAGAGAAAAAAATTGATTAGTTGAGTAGAATCTTGAATTTTGGAAAAAGTACTAAAATATTAGATAATATTCTCAGATTCCAAGGGTCACCATTCATCAAGACAGGTCTTGGATATGATGAAAAACAAAATACCCTAAGGGAGATGCGAGCACTAAGGTCACAAAGACATCAAAAAAGGAAGAAAATCCTAAACGATATGATAATATTCTCAAAGGATCCATAAAAAATGAAAGAAGTAGTAGGAAATGAAATTATGACTAATAGAAACCTGATTTTTCTCACAAGAACAAAAAGAATGAGTTCAGAAGAGTTGTTCCACCAAGAAGGCCTTTCACCACTTGGTACCAAAATATCTTTCTTGGCTATTGTTTTCCTTGCAATAATTTTGCTCATAAAGCATTAGATTGTAGAGATTATGCAAGAAGTGACCATGTGAGAGATAAAACAAAGGTTTTTATAAGACATCAAAGAATAATTATGTGAGCAACAAAACTAGAAGTTCTCAAGGGTTTGTTGATAGAAACTACAATTCATTTTCTCCCCTGCTTGATTACAACACTGAATGTTATAAGTGAAATAAATATGGGAACATAGAACGTGACTATAGAAGAAACATAATAAAGTCTCCTAAAAAAAAATAGGGAAGAAGATGTTCTTACCAAGCATAGTTAAGAATACAATAAGGTGTGGAAAATGAACCAAGAAGAACCAAAGAAGGAAGAATGTGGACTTGCAATGTATGCTCAAGATAAAGGAATCCAATGGTACATTGATATTGGATGTTCAAAACACATGACAATGGATCAAAAAAAAAATCTCACCCTAAAGGAAGAAAAAGGAGGTAGTGTTACCTTTGGGGATAATGCTTCTGCAAGGATAGTTGGAAACGATATTGTTAATATTTAATATTGATAATCGAAAGCCTAAAACACATAATGTCTTGTATGTTAAAGGATTACAAAACAAGCTTATAAGTTTCAATCAAATGTGTGATCAAGGTTACACTCCCACTTTTCATTCTAAAGGATGTGAGATAAGGAGAACAAGTTCAGGAAGATTAGTGGCAAATGCAAATAGAACCTCGAGCAATGTATACATTCTCAATGAATTCAAAGGAGAAACATGTTGTATGGGACAAGTAAACGAATTAAGTTGGTTATGGAATAGAAGTATGGGTCGTATAAACTTTGAAAATGAAGTAAAAATCAGCAAGACACAAGCAATAAGAGATATGCCAAGGATATCAAAACCTACCGACATTATTTGAAAGACATGTTAGCATGGGAAGCAGACGAGAGTTAGTTTCAAATCAAAGGAGTACTCAACATCAAATCCATTGGAACTTGTGCACACAGACCTCTATGGGCCAACAAGAAAAAAAAAAATTTAAGGTGAGAGTTATTTTATGTTTCTTATTGATGATTACAAAAGAATGACATGGGTTACATTTCTTAAATAAAAATATGAAGCATTTGAGAAGTTTAAACATTTCAAATCCCTAGTTGAAAATGAGTATGATTTAAAATTCAAGTGCTTAAGATCAAAAAGAGGAGGTGAGTTTACCTCTTATGAATTTGATGAATTCTGGGAGAATCATGGAATCAAGAGACATTTTTCGGTAGCAAGGAATCCACAAAAAAATGGAGTTGTACAAAGGAAGAACATAATTGTACAAGAAATGGATAGAACAATGCTTAATGAATCCAAACTACCAGACACCTTTTGGAGAGAATTCATCAACACAATAGTCTACATTTTGAATAGAGCACAAATTAGAGTGAACAACAACAAGAAACCTTGTGAATTATGGAAAGGTACACTATATATAGTAAAATACTTCAAATTATTTGGGAGCAAGTGCTATATAAAGAGAAATGAAGATAATTTAGGCAAGTTTGATTCTAGAAAAAATGAAGGTATCTTTTTTGGCTATGCGTCTGGAAGCAATGCCTACAAATGTTACAACAAAATATCGTGCAAGGTTGTATATAGTATTGATGTAAGAGTGGATGAAGCAATACCTAAAAATTAAAAGTTGCAAACAAATGAATATCCATAGGAGACAATCTACAGAGAATAAGAAAAGGAAGAATAAGAGGTAGAAGAAACAAAAGAAGAAGAATAAATAGAACTACAAGATCCAAAGACACCATCCAAAATTGTTCAAAAGAATCATCCAAAAAATTAGATTCTTGATGATATAGATACAAGAGTTCATACTAGAAGAAGATCAAACTTTTATTTTCTATCTAAAATAGAGCCCAAGAACTTTTCACAAGCTAGTGAAGATAAGCATTAGGTTAATGCTATGAAAGAAAAAATAAATCATATTGAGAAGAATGAGACATGGGAGATTGTGTCCATACCAAAAGACAAGCATGTGATAGGCACCAAATGGGTATTCATAAACAAATTGGATGAAGATGGACAAGTAGTAAGAAATAAAGAAATATTGGTTTGTAAAGGGTATGCTCAAGTTGAGGGTATTGACTTTGAAGAAACCTTTGCTCCATTTGTAAGATTAGAACCAAACAATTTTTTTTGGCATTTGTGTGTTTCAAGAACTTCAACGTCTATAAAATGGATGTCAATTCCACCTTTCTAAATGGAAACTTAGACGAAGAAGTATATATTGAACAACCATAAGGATTTCAATTGTTAGAAAACAAAGATCATGTATGCATACTGAAGAAAGCACTCTATGGACTAAATCGAGTTCCCAAAGAATGGTATTCAATACTTTACAAATACCTACAACAACAAGGTTTCAAAAGAGGAGTTGTAGACAACAATGTTTACATCAAAACAGGCAATGGAAATATGTTAATCATTGTGTTTTATGTGGATGATATTATATTTGGAGGTAATGCTAATAGAATGAGCCAAGAATTGATAGAATAAATGAAAAAAGAATTTGAGATGTCCATGCTTGGAGAATTGTCATTCTTTCTAGAGTTACAGATTTCTCAATCTAGCAAAGGCATATTCATTTCTCAGACCAAATATATTAAGGAAATGTTGAAGAAATTTGGAGTGGAAGGTTGTGCACCTGTTAGTACACCCATGATCACAGGATGTAAGTTGAGAAAATATGATGAATCTCTAGAAGCAAATAAACATTGTACAGGTCAGTAATTGGTAACCTACTATATTTAAGAGCATCAAGGCAAAACATCATGCAAGCAATAGGATTGGTTCCAATATTTCAATATGCACCAAAGGAGACACATGTGAAAGAAGTAAAAATAATATTTGGATATCTAAAGGGCACATTGGATCTTGGCTTGTGGTATTCAAGAAGTAAGGACTTCACTCTAACAACATATACATATGGATATTGGGAAGGAAGTATCGATAACAAGAAAAGTACCAGTGGAGGAGCATTTTTTCTGGGAAATTGTCTATTATCATGGTTGAGAAAGAATAAAACTTGAATCTCTCTATCCACAGTAGAAGAAAAATATATTGCAGTAACAACATGTTGCACACAATCTCTCTAGATGAAGAAGACACTGTAGGATACCAAGGTATAATATATTCAAACAATCTCAATCATCTACAATAACACAAGAAAAATCAACATTTCAAAGAATCATATTATGCACTCAGAGATGAAACATATTCCCATCAAGTACCACTTCCTAAGAGAACATGTAGTTGAGCAAAGTGTCAAGTTGGAATATGTTGTTAGCAAAGAATATGTTGCAGATAATTTTACAAATCCCTTACTAGAGACACATTTTCATATCTCAAACAGAAGTTGGGAGTGAGATCCCTCTCATCTCGTTAGTAAAGGGAAGGATAAGATCAGGGGGAGAAACCCTTTGTCATTGATGTCAAAGGGGTAGATGTTGCAAACAGAGGAAGAATTGTAGACACAAGGAGAGTTGTAGATAGGGGAAGTGTTACAATATTGACTAAGGGTTTTTATCAATGACAAAGGGGGAGATTGTTGGAAATATTGTTGTAGTACCCTGATTTTGAATCCCTAGTATAAAAATGTATTTTTTTAATTCATGAAAGGTTCAAAGTTCCTATAAAACATAAAGGGAACGAAGTGCCTAGGAAATGTAATTATTTTAACATTTTTTAATAATAAAATACATTGTTGGTTTTTACATGGACATGTACGAGATTTATAGAGGGTTGTGATTCCACAAGAGAGGGGGAAAGATTAGGGGTTAAGCCTTATTTTATTTATTTATTATTTTACCCAAGTTGGTGTTGGGGGGCGAATGAGAGGGAACATGAGTCTCTTGGGGATACCATGTTGTTCCTTGGGCATTTTTCTATTTAAAATCATCTGTGTGTTGTTTGGGATTTAATGGGTTGGCCATTATTTCTCATAGAAATCATTTTTGGAGTCATTTATTCCCTCAATTTGTCTTTTGCGAGTCATTCTTGGTTTTGCATGGGGAAGGAAAATGATTGGTTGAATGTAAGAATCCATGGTTGGTTGGATGTAGGAATTACTAGTGTATCCCAGCAATGAATGGATTCTTGTATGCTTGGATGCATTGGCATGTTGATAAATCTTGTCCACAATTGTGAATCCCGAGAGTTCCATCATTGATATTTCTTGACCAGAAGCCTTGAAGCCTTAGAAAGAGGTGGAAATCCTAAGGGAATGCATGGCAGTGAAGGGGGTTCATTCTCTTTGGGAGGTGCAGGATGAAGGGGAATAGAGATAGTAAACTAAATTTTGTTGTGTGTTTGAGAAATATGTGAGACCTTGATTGTTGACTAGTTTGGAAAGATGAATGTCGGTCTGAGACCTATCCTTGTGGATTCATATCCCTGGCTCATAGGTGACCTGCTATTGAGAATTGGAAAAGAAGTGTGTAAGGTTGGGTGTGTTAGGAAATGAGATACACTTCCATGCTAAACCTAGCGGAAGAGAGGAATAAATATTTATATCAAACAAGAAAGTAAATGACAAAGCAAACAAATAGTACAAATAGATTTTACCATGGAAACCCAAACTAGGAAAACCAACGTTCCTTGAGCGTTCTTCTCTCTTGTTGGCTTATTCATTCAGAATAAAATGTTACATGTCTAATCTTGGTCCACACCTAAGACAAAATCGGCATCATATCGTCTTGCTTACACAAGAACAACCCTGTAGCCAATTCGACTTACATCTGCATGAATAACAATATCTATGATTACAGACTCTTGGAGATTATCCATTCATCATCTAAATATAGATTAATTCACATTTTTACATCATTACAACACACATGATTTATAGGATTTACAACAGACAAAAACCTAAAGAAAAGGTAGCCAAAAAATGGTTACAGATCCATGCATATCATTAGCTACAAATCATGTGAATCTCAAGATTCTATTACAGTCAACTACCAAGTTGGAATAACAGTCGATCTTCATTCGGTCTTTGGTCGGTCAAAACATGCCCACTTGTCGACCTATTGTCAGTTGACCTCTTCAAATTTACTTGATCGATCCACCTCGACCTTCGACTTGTTTTTGATGTCTTCAACTTCGTCTTTACCTAGTCGAACCATCTCAACCTTTGACTTGTTGTCGATTCCTTTGACTTTGTCTTTATCCAGTCAAACCAACTCGAACTTCGACTTGCTATTGATTCCTTCAAATTCGTATTTACTAGGTCAAACCATATCGACCTTCGAATTTGACTATCAGTCGATCCACCTTGACTATACTTTCATTGCAAATAATATAACAATCCAACATTCTCCCACTTGTTGTATTTTTTGCTGAAACCAAGAGACCTCTAAACTCTAGTACATATGCCTAGGGTATCAATTCCCATGGCCTTTATACACCAAGAGAAATTTACAACACTCACAGACTTGGTCAAAGAGTCTACTATGTTTTTCAACGTGTCTACTTTCTCCAGCAAAACCTTGTTGCTTTCCACCATGTCTCTCATGAAATGGTATTTTACATCAATGTTCTTAGTATTAGAATGATAATTAGGGTTCTTTTCTAGAAATATTACGCGTTGAATGTCGCAACTTATCTTCATATCTCTCTACTCAAACCTTATTACTGAACATAGCCTTTGCAACCATATTGCTTCTTTTCTTCCATGGGTGGTTGTCATGTATTCATCTTATGTTGTTGACAAGGCTAAGACCTCATTTCTCTTACTCATCCATTTCATTTCTACACTGAAAATTTTTAACACACATTCGTTGGTCGAACTTCGTCGATCCAGATCTCCAGATTAGTCGGCGTCGACAAAGCCATGTACATTTAATTCACTATCACCTCTAGGTTTTCCTTGGTAGCATATAGCATAATATTTTGTGCCACATAAATACCTAAATACTCTCTTGAAAGTTTTCCAGTTCTCCCTAGATGTCGACATGTATCTACTCAACACTCCCATTGCATGGGCAATGTTCGGTCAAGTGTAGACCATCACATACATTAGAATACCGACACAAATTGCATAGGGAACATGTGCCATGTCCTTTATTTCCTTCTATGTATTTGGAAATTGTTCAACAATTAGCTTGCTCCCACAAAAATTGGCACCTTCATAGGTTTTCAATCCTACATGTTGAAATGTTTCAAAATTGTTTCAATATACTTCATCTGGTTCAACCAGAGATTTCTAGTTGCTAGGTCTCTCTTGATATCCATTCCCAGAATGAAGTTCACTACACCGAGATCCTTCATGTCAAACTTGTAGGACAAATGCTTCTTCACCTCCTTTATTGCGTCCATGTTGTTTCCAATCAACAACATGTCATCGACATACAATGCTACACATATGAAACACTCGCCTTCTTCTTTGGAGTATATGCAGTGATCATCTTTTTTTCTCACAAATCCTAAACTAAGGATGTATGTGTCAAAATTTTGGTACCACATCCTTGGTGATTTCTTTAGACCATAAAGGGATCTTTTCAATTTACACACCAAATATTTCTTTCAATTTAATACAAATCCTTTAGGTTGTTTCATGTAGATTTATTCTTCCAAGTCCCCATGTAGGAACGTTGTCTTCACATCCATATGTTATATTTCCATATCAAATGTTGCAGTGAGAGACATTAGTACTCTAATGGAAGTTAATTTTGCAAGAGGGGAAAAAATATCACCGAAGTTGACTCCTTTGAATTGGAAATATCCTTTCTCTACTAGTCAAGCTTTGAATTTCTCGACTTGACCTGCTGCATTCATCTTCTTATTGAATACCCATTTTCTACTGACATGATTTATTCCACTAGGTAATTTGACTAAGTCCCATGTCTCATTCTTGTGCAAGTATTCCATCTCTTCGACCATGGCGTCCTTCCATATTTTTCCCTTTTCCTCCTCAACCGAATTGGGCTCATCGTCGGTGGAAATTAACACAAATGTAGAATGGAAGTCAGGAGGACTATACCTTTCAAATATTTTTATTACTAATTCTTACCTCCTTACAACTGGGTTCGGTTGTTCCACATCGTATTCGCATTTAGTTGAATCGTCTGAATCATCTTCTTTGTTCCTCAGTTCAAACAACACCATCTCAGGATTATTCTCAGTCTGAACAATTTCTTTAGGTTCAGAATTAATTTTGATTTCTATGAAGACCGCATCTCAACTGTACATTATTTTTCTTGATGCAATATCCTAGAGCTTATATCCTTGCATTCCTTCTTTGTATCCAATGAAAATACATTTGACTACCTTCTTGTCCAACTTGATCCTCTTTTCCTTGGGAACATGCACAAATGCATCACAACCAAATACTTTGAGATCTAAAACTAAAGGATCCTTACCCGACCATACACCATGTGGCATCATGCCGACTAGCATCGACAAAGGATACATATTCAATAGATATTATGCAGTGTCAACTACCTCCGACCAGAAAGATTGTGTGAGCCCAACACCATTGAGCATGATCCGTGACTTGTCCATCAATGTTTTGTTCATTCTCTCGCCTACTCCATTTTGTTGTGGGGTATATGGTGTGGTATTTTGACATGCTATTCCACACTGCTTGCAGAACTGATCAAATTATTTTCCACAAAATTCACCACCATTGCCAGTCCTCAACACCTTAACATTCTTATCTATCTAGTTTTATACAATAGATTTAAACTCTTTGAATTTCTCGAAAACCTCTTATTTCTTCCTCGGGAAATATATCCATATCTTCCTGGAAAAATCATCTATGAAGAAGACATAATATAGGGATCCACCAAGTGAAAGAATTGTAACAGGGCCAAACACATCAATATGAACCAAGTCTAGAATCCCATTTTCCCTTGTCACTCTAGTTGTGAACCTCACCCGAATTTGTTTTCCATATATACATTGTTCACATAATTCAAATTCTAAATTATATGCAGGAAAGTATTTGACCATACCTTTGTTATGCATAACTCGAAGTCATTTTTCTCCAATGTGTCTCATCCTCTCGTGTCATAACATGGTCGGTTCAACTTTATGATGACTTTTCGAATCGGTTTGAATCAAATCAACTTGATTCGAGTCAAGTCGAGTCGAAATCAACTCGACTTCAGGAACAATGATGTTGTTACATGTAGTTGAGTCGACAATCCCTAGCAACTTGTATAGGATTCTAATCCAAACTCCTTTCATTAAAACCATCACACCTCTAACCATCTTTCACAAATCCTCCTGAAATAGAGTGTGCACCCCTTCATCACTCATATTTCTGACAGATATCAGGTTTATCTCCAAACCCATAATATGTAGCACACCTGGAAGGGTTATACTCCTCCCATCCTACAGTATCAATTGAACTCTTGCCTGTCTAACAATTTTGGTTGTCAAGTCGTCCCCCAATAACACTTCTCCTACTTCATATCATTCATATTCACAGAACCATTCTCTATGTGGTGTCATATTATAGGATTATCTTGAGTCAATCAACCAAACATATATATTCAACTATGTATTGGTTGACGCTAGGTACACATTGCCTCCCTTGTCTGGAGTCATCTTTATCTCAGTCGACTGCTTCTCGTCAGATCCTATATTGAATTCCATTTCCTTTGAATTGCAGTCCTTTTTGTAATGCCCAAATTTACCTCATTTCCAACATCTTCTTGTTGATTAAACCAAGGATTTATACCTACCCTTCAACTTAGACTTTATACCAGAGAATTTGCCTTTATCTTTGTCAACTGGTGAACCTTTCACCACTAAAGCATCTTTGGTCGATCCTTCCATGTTATTGCTTCTCATTTATTCTCACAGTAGATATGAAACCATGTCCTACAACACTAATGTGGTTGTATTACTCCCTATAGCCATGATTAAGCTATCCGAGAAGTATGGAAAATAACATAATAGGATAATACATTTCTCCTCTTCAGTGATTTTAATATCCACAGAAGATAACTGGCTTATAATGGTATTAAACAAATTTAAATTCTCAGTCACTGAACTGCCATCACTCATCCTTAGATGATACAGTTTATTTCTGAGAAATATCTTATTTACTAGATATTTTGACTGGTACAAGCTTCCCAACTTGTCCCACGATTTATTGGTCGAATCTTCACTTGAGACATTCAATAGTACCAAATCTACAAGACAAAGTTGAATCGTACTCCTTTATCTTCTCTCGATTTTCTCCCATTCTTCCATCGACATACCTATCGACATGGTATCTTAATAGAAGGATGTCCATTGTTCTCTATATACAAGGATATCTTAAATTTTAAGTTTCCAAAGCTCAAAATTATGGCCATTGAATTTTCCAATATCTATTCTCGAGTTGCTTGCCATTCTTTAACACAATTATTTAAAGGTTTCTAACTTACAACTCTTACTAAACCTAGATTTTAGCTTAGATCCAAGGTTTTTAAACCAAGCTCTGAAACCACATGTTATAAATTGAGACACACTTCCACGCTAAACCTAGCAGAAGAGAGGAAGAAAGGTTTATCTTAAACAAGAAAGTAAATGACAAAACAAACATAGAGTACACACAGATTTTACCCTGGAAACCCAAATAAGAAAAAACAACATTTCTTGAGTGTTCTTCTCTCTTATTGTCTTATTCATTCAAAATAAAAGGTTACATGTATAACCTTGGTCCACACCTAAGACAAAATCGACATCATACCCTCTTACTTACACAAGAACAACCCTGTAGCCAATTCGACTTACATCTGCATGACCAACAATCTCTACGATTACAGACTCTTGGGGATTATCCATTCATCATCTAAAGATCAACTAATTATACTTTTTATAGAATTACAACATGCCTTCTTTATCGGATTTACAACAAGCATTACAACATGCCTTCTTTATAAGATTTACAGCAGGAAAAAACCTAAAGAAAAGGCACCCAAAAATGGTTACAGATCCACATAGATAATTGGCTACAAATTCCATGATCTCGGGATTCTGTTACAGTCGACTACCAAGTCAAATTACGAGTCGACTACCACTCTGCCTTCATTCAGTCTTTAGTCGATCACCACACACCCGCATGTCGACCTCTTATTGGTTGACCTCTTCGACTTTACCTGGTTGATCCACCTCGACCTTCGACTTGCTATTGATGTCTTAGATTTTGTCTTTACCCAGTCGAACCACCTCGACCTTTGACTTGCTGTCGACTCGTTTGACTTTGTCTTTACCCAGTCAAACCACCTCGACCTTCAACTTGTTGTCGATTCCTTTGAATTTGTCTTTACTCGGACGAGCCACCTCGACCTTTGAATTCGACTGTTAGTCGATCCACCTCGACCAGACTTTCACTGCAAAGAATATAAAAACCCAACAAGGTGGAACATCCTTGGTTTGTAGCTAGTTGGTGATTGGTTTTATTAAAGACAAGTTCTCTCTATCATGTGTTTTCTCTGCTTGTATATTTATTTTCGTTGTGCATTAATCATTATCTCTAAGATATGTCTTTATAATGTTCCTTCTTTATGGTTGTTGTTGTGCATGGAATATGGTTCATTTCTTTTATGGTGTAACATGAATCGTAAGTATTGCATGTGTTCCTTTCATGTTTCTTTGTTAATTAATTGGTATCAAAAATTTATAATCAACTCAAGAAGTGTGTTCTTGAGGTAGTGTGGCCCATCTTGTTGGTGGTTGAGTACATTACAGGAGTAATATAGAATTGACTAAGAGTTTCCATCAATGACAAAGTGGGGTATTGTTGGAAATATTTTTGGAAGAGATCTGAGGAGTGCAAGAGGTGTTGGGGAGTATTCTTGGGGTCTAATGGTGTGCAAGATGAGTTTTAAAGGTGCACTATGAAGGACTAAGGTCTATGGTGTTGTAAAGTGTGATGTTTTGAGGTTGTGATGTTGCAATCTAGAATTATATTCTGGGAAAACTGTTATGAGGTTTGGTAGGGATTGAAGATTAAATATGACTAGGGTTTGAAGTTATGTATGGGGTATGAATCAAGGAGAGGTGATGTAGCATTAAATTTAAGGGTATGATGATGTTATGAAATGCATGAAGTATGAAGAATGCAGGTGAAATCAGAAGTAATTTGTGTATGAATATCTTATATTGGTGCCTATACATGTCTTACTGAGTTAGTGCTCAACTGAAGATATTGGTGTCTCTAGTAGGTCGATGCCTACACAATATCTTGTCAGGTTGGTGCCTAGCTAAAGAGACTGGTGTCTCTAGTAGGTTGGTTCCTACAATATTTGTAACAGTAGGTTGGTTCTTACAAGATTTGTAATAGTAGGTTGGTGCCTGCAAACATTTATAAAGATAAGTTTTTGTGGTTTTCTCCCACAAGGGTTTCCAAATTAAACTCTTTGTATTGTGATTTGAGTTTACATGCATTTATTTTTTTTAATTTAATGAATGATTGATGAATGCTCATTTAAAGTAAAAAGTGTCTTATAATGATTCAACCCTCCTCTTAGTATAAGCATAAGTTCAACATATTCTTCCTTTTTTATTCTCTCAAATCTCAGTCCTAGATGGTATATTCAACTATGGAACAACCACAACGCTAAAGAATGGGACCATTTCTCCTCCTAGCAGATCAACATTTAACATAGCCTGATAGTTGTCTAGGGTTAGGTTTTTTTCATCCTCAACCCTCAATTAGTGATAAGGTTTTGGACCTTACATAATATTATTTAAATTCCACACGTTTATAGCCCCACATGTGTGAGTAATGGGGACTTACATGGCATCCACTCAATACCATGGTGGTCAACAAGGTAGGTAAACTTGCAGGAGGCACAACTTTTTCATACAAGCTCCAATTGAGGTAATTTTTTCACCGTTCGAAAGGTATTAGTGTGTAGAACATCATGAAGGTGTTGTATAATATGTTTTCAAAGTTATGACCCAAAAAAATCTCATTTGATGCCTCAAAATGGCTCGAGAAGGTTCTGGACCCCAAATCTCCAAACTGGGACCTACCACTAAAATGGGCCCTGTAAGTCAATTCCTCCAATTTTTCCACCCAAAAGGTACCAAAATAGAATAAAATTTATATAATGATCAAATCCATATCAGTATGAAAAAACCATATATCTATTTCTTCATGTTAAATGACTATCAAATGAGAGGAACTAGTCTTCTATGTTCTGGAATTTAATAAAGGAATTAAATACTTGTGTTTTTCTTTAAAAACCAACATCTATGGATCCAAGGATTGGGATTGGTTATATGAAAAAGTGGAGAAAAGGGTATCAAGGTGGTGCAATCATTGGCTATATAGAGGTGGAATATTAACACTAATAAAACTAGTTATTGAAGCCAATCCAGTCTATTGGCACTCATTAACATACATATTTTTAGACATATTGGAAAAAAATGAACTAAATATTTAAATTTTCTATGTAAGGGAAAATAAAAAAAGGAGACCCCACTAGTGAAATGGCATAGATTGAAAAATCCAAAAGAAATGGGAGGATGTGGTCTCAAAATTACATAAAATATTAAAATAGGAGACCCCACTGGCGAAATGGAATAGATTGAAAAATGAAAAATAAATGGGAGGATGGGGTCTCAAAACTTATACTACTTTGGAAATTCCATTGCAATTAGAAGCCTATGGAGATAACTCAAAACACTTGGGTTGTGGTACAATGTTATACTCTCCAAATACATGGAGGCTCTCATTATGGAGGAATGGATCAGATGGAGCACCAAATCTTATTCAAGTTACTCCATAATATGGAAATACTTAGTATTATCCCTCCCCCTAGTGGGAAACTAGATACCTTGGAAGATAGGGAACAAAAATTATAGTGTTAAAGTTGGAATTTATCTCTAGATTGGAAGTGATGGAAATTACACTCTAAATGATGGTCTAATTGAGAAGATGAGTCAACAAGGAATAGTACACATGACAGATGCTACAATTTAAGATAGAGGTAATCTATGGCATTATGGAAGTAAGCTTAGATGCTAGGATTGGATAGTCGAGATGTTGATCATTGGAATGCCAATGTTAAATAGATTAAAGAGAAATCACATTTTTATAAAATAAGAGAATGATGCCTTAGTATGGTCATGGAGTCCTTCTAGACAATATACTACAAGTTTACATCATAAGGCCATTTTTCTTAATGAGGAGTTAGAAGTAGAATAGTGGTGGAAGCCTTTATGGAAAATCAAGGCTCTAATAAAGTCCAAATTACTAATATGGTTAGCTCTAAATAAAAATGTACTTATCTAATAGGTACTTAAGAGGAGGTCATGCCAAGGACAAGGCCTTTGTATGTTATTCATAAAACATGAAGAGAAAATCAATCAATTATTAATGGACTACCAATTTACAAAGGAGGTATGGAAGGATTTTTTTTAACAGAGGGGACATGTAAGTGGGAAGGTCCTTACCTAGTGGGTGCTTTAAAAAGTTGGATGGAAAACTCAAGATTGGTGAATCACAAAGCTCTTCCCTGCATTGGCTCTTGGTCAATAGGGATCACTAGAAATGAGAATTTATCTTAGGATAAACCTTACACGCCCTTGGAAGTGTTTTACAAAATCAAGTACATTTATGAAGAAATATACTTGCCTCCAAAGTGAAAAGTGTCAAAGATATCATAACCCTATAAGTAACAAATCCAAAAGTTGGGGCTTCTTCGATGGAGCCAATGAGGGGAACCTTGCACCTTGTGGAGCAAGAGGAGTTTTCTATCTCAATGAAATATGCTACATCACCTTTAAACAAGTATTAGGTAGGGTGAGAGATAATAGGGAATATACATATACACTTTCAAATTCATTGAAGGTAGCTATGAAAAAATGTCTACTTTGATTGCAGGTGTTTGGGGACTCCAATCTTGTGATAGAATGGGTTCATAGATCCTTCATTATACACAAACATCATTCTCAAGCTCTTGATCATATATTAATAATGGTAGCATAATTTGAAGATATTTCTTTTCTTCATGTGAGAAGACAGTTCAATAAAATTGTTGATGAGCTCTACAAGCAAGCTATGTTGAGACAACAAGGTATGCTTCAAACTTCAAGGATCATTTGGGAGGAGGAGCCTCTTACTCTACCTTAATTCAAGATCTCTCATCTCTCTATTATCTCTTGTTATAAATGGAAAATTGTGTTGTTTATAATGATAGGGAAATGATAAAGTGGTTATTTAAATTTTATAAAATATTGTTATTCATTTTATTTTTAATATCAAATTGTTATTCATTTTATTTTTGAATGTGAAATTTGAAGTTATAGGATTTTTTGCAGTTAATATTAACATGAACATTAACTGGTTAAGAAAATGCAGTTAAGATTTTTAACTGTTGCGAATGTATGGAGCGAGACGGAAGCCAATGCGGCTAGGGTCCAAACCCTAGCCGCCACCGTGCTGATCTTCGTTTGCAGGGGCCCTGAGCGTCTTTCGCAGTTGCCGATCAAGGTTTTCATAGTTCCCCCTTCGTTCTCTCTGCATACAGGACGCGATTCGGCGGTTCCAAGGCATCCCTCTTGCGTGCATGCGATCTGGAGCAGTGGTAGTCGCTGGTGGTCGCCGCCCGGCCAAGATGGCTTCAAATCCGAGTGCTGAAACCGAAGAAGATCTCTTGGAAGCCTTTAAAGCTATAGTCCGTTCGGAAGGACCTTCCAAGCCTGCTCTTTCGACTAAATTTGTTAAGAAGCTGGAGGAAATCCCTTCTTTGGAGCTATCTCCAGAGGAGCCCTGCAACATCGCCCTCTCTCTGGCAGAAAACGCCCTCATTGGAAAGTTCACCGGGCTATGGCCCAGCCCCAAAAC
>JZKD02S2309457.1:187884-199391 GCA_000966675.3 Picea glauca | reverse complement strand
TCCAATGAAACCAGTCCCACTCAATTTGGATACTCTAGAAAGAAGTTATGATTTTTTTACCTGGAACACCTTCTTGAGACTAGTCAGATACCCTATCTTACACAAGGTGTATCTAAAAATTTAAGATGACCCCAAAAATGAAAATTTTACCACAGATACCTTACTAATGTATGTAAATGTCCTCTAGATTTTAGGGTCTGAAACATTACAGAAAAATTTTTATAGCGAAAATTCTGCAATGACTCATTTCAGGATGATTCCATAACCCTATCTTGTATAGGATGTACCTCCGAACGTATAAGGCCTCAGGAGATGAATTTTTAAACCAACATACCTTGATCTTTCTACTAAATATCGTCCAAGCCGTTCCTTCTGAAACGTTGTAGAAAAAAAGTTATAGTGAAAATTCCATGGTGTCTCAGATGTAGCAGCGAAACCCCAAGACCTTGAGCTCTGATACCATATGTTAAGAACCAAACATCAATATAGCATAGAAAAACCTTAGGAAAAGTAATCAACGCCTTGAAAAAGAGATAATTTCAGACAATAAGCCTCTTCGAGGGGGCAACCTCCTTTTACCCCACTTAAATGTTCAAGTACAAGATGATTCAAAATGAAAATGCCTCCTTGGTATATATAGGAGACTAATGGCATAAAGCGTACATAAATAAAATAACATTACTAATATAATATGCCCCAATTAAGGGGTAATGAGACAATATTAGGGCTTAACATCGATTACAACAGTTCTTAAGTTATTATGTTGTCATTTTTATATACATGATGAAAATACCAATTTTATCATGTTTTTGTAGTTAAGAGGTCTTGAAAAGTAAATAAGTTATAAAAATGGGTAAAGATATGTCTTCTTCTTTTTTCAAAAGAACTAGGGAATTTTATATCATTAAAATGGTGTGGTCAAGACCACTAAGATACAAAATGATAGCTTCAAAAAGTCATGGAGACCTCCATAGCTAAGAGCTAATCCAAAGTTTACAAAAATTATGTCTAGTTCCTTAAGGACTGCCTAAAAATTTATATTTCTACTGTGTTGAGAGGTATACAACCGGTAGTATATACCATTAATACAAATTGATAAACAAAACACGACTACTACAATTTTAGAGGAAATCAACTACCAGGTTCATGCTTGATTGCTTGAGTTCCTTGTTGATCCCAAGCTGCTTCGGCGGGCTCATTGAGGTTTTGAGACCTACTTCTTGTCACCATTGATTGGGATACTGGAGGAGTTGTTTTATTTTTTCTGATTATTGTCCAACCAATATTTATAGATAGAGGGATCGACACAAGTCCTGTCATTCCCTTGTTTCTTGGATCTGGAGGGTCTAAATTTTTTGATGCCTCAACTTCATCTGCTTTATTAGCCCAACTTACCAATGCATTGGAGTTGGGGTGAACCTAGGAATCTTTACCCAAATCTAGAGAAGTCGGATCTTCTTTTTCCTAAAGCTTTCGAGGAGAAACTTCTTGCATTTCAGGTTGCACAGTAATCTCTTTTGTGACCTTCTTGACCACTATTTTGGATTTAGAGACTTCTAATGGAGAGCCCAGAACTAGAGATTCCATGTCATAAAGAAACAATGGATCTCCATTGGGCACCTCCATGGGAGGGACTGCATCTGAAGAGTCTACTTTGGCAATAAATTGATGATCAATGTGGGATCCAACCTACCAAGTTGGTTTTCATTGCTTTCGATATTTCTTAGGATCCCTAGGGAAATGTGCTTTCAAGTGAACTATACCAAAACAGGCACAACATTGAAAATATTTTTTTTCTTAATCCAACTTTTGGGTCCACAAATAATGATCCATGATCTTTTCATCTGGTGACTTATTAAAGAATTGTATTAAATGATCATAAACTAAAGTACACCATAAAGAAGGAAAAAATCAAAAGGAAAGAGACATAAGCATGCAATATGAATGCAAAAACTTGATAACTGAGTTCATCCTTGGCAGACTACGTCTTTGGGTCCTACTTTCAAATGGGTAGTTATTTTTATTAACTCCACAAAAGAATTGGGAAAATACATAAGTATACCTCATTCTGGAGTTAAGCTACATAATATTTACTCAGATCATAAAAAAAAAAACATCACCATTGCATTCGTGGCGTCAAATTACCTAAAAATGACTATCTCCACACCTCAATATGAGTCTAGCACTTTCAAGGCCAAGAGAAACCCCTGCCTTGATTTCCATGCCTGTCTCTGCAAATAAATGACTAGAAAAATCTTGAAATGCATGCCCAGTCCGTACGACCACGCCTTGGTCTCTCCTCTCTCTCATACATTGGCGAAGGCCCCCTTTTATAATTATTTTTGGAAGTTATGCAATAATGAGGTGGTTGGCGTATTGGCTAGTGGAGATATTTTAAGTCTTTGGTTGGAGGAGGTTCTAGGGTCGAACCCGTAGACCTCCATTTCTTTTGGTGTGTAGTTATATAATTGTCAAAGTTTTAGGTGGGCGACTATATTTGGAGGTTGGAGGAATATATATGGCAGAAATGCTACCAAATTGGCGGAGATTCTGGCTAGAATGGATAATATGCCCCTTTTCTTTTCCTCCCACATAGAACATTTAAACTTAAATAATATTTGCAGCATCTAATGAACAAGGACTATGTACTGGCATGTTGGCTAGCGCGGAGTTGTAAGGCCTTTGGGCTAGGAGGTTAGGAGTTCGAATCTCGTTGGCTCCAATATATTTTTTAATAAACTATACTGTAAGAGGCCAATGGGGGGTTTCCACATGGAAAACTCTCATTGGATGTCCTCTTCCACGTGTCAATCGGAGACTGGAACACATAACCTACCACGTGTACCTGTAAGAATCTGCCACATATACCTGCAACATTGGACCACATCTTCGTCTACGGACATACCACGTGTCACCCTTGCAGTGGTGAAACGTGTCACCTTGACCTTTGACGTTTTGACCAAGTTTGACCTTAACTTTGATAGATTATAAATTTTTCATACGAGATCTGTTTGACGATCTGTTTGCATCGTTAGAAATCTTGTGACACGCTCTTCGTGACCATGTCATTTTTACTGAGTTTTGGGAACTTTGAATCTTTTCCCTTTCCCTATCTACTGAAGCCATTCTAAGCATCCTGAGTTACCTGTGTAAGTTCTGAGTTGTTCTTAGCCTTCTCTGGATCCTTTTTGGATCAAATAGTTATCCCCTATCAAGTTTATTTCCTCTGGAAACCCTTTGCTAAAATCCATTTCTACACAAATCTGAGCATAGGTGCAGAGGCTTTAGTTTTCTGATTCAGGGATTCCATAATGAAACCTTCCCAAATCATTACCTATGGCACGAAGAGAGGATAATCCCCAAACATGCAGGGGAATATTTGGGATCCTAACCCAAACAGATGTCGAAGATAATGAATCCTTCGAAGGATCAAAAGAAGGAGACCAGGGCTTCATGCATAATCTGAAACGGCCCTAGAACCAAGGAATAGAACTAAAGATCAAATTCAACAATGAAAAACCCTTGAGCAGAAGGGTGAATGAAAATTTCACCTTTTAGAACTGGTAGCCAAGATCTTGACATCCATTCATTAAGATTAATAAGATGAGGCTAGAGACCATTAAAACAACAGATGAGTGTTGGGGAGATGAGATGGGCTAACTTGGAAATAACATCCTTCCTCATAGGAATGGAAGGAGTTGGAGCTTCTTGCACCAAACAAGACAAAGGAACAACATTGACATTCCCTTGCACCAAACAAGATGGATAAAAAACATTCCTCTTTACCACATCACGGAAAGAGCTACCATGAATGGTAGTGGAGCCTGAAGATGAATCATTAAGAGGGAAAAACAACGACCCAACAGAGCATCTGAGGCATGGAGAAAGAGTTGCACCACTAGATGAAGGAGACGCCATCGAAGACGAAGGACCTGCAAACATGAGTTTCGAGGGCGCAGAAGGGCACTGAGCAGGCCTACGGGCGACTGGGCATGAACCCTAGCTATCGAGGTCAATGCACGAAGCGGAATCCATTTCTCAATTCGACTAATCTAAAGATATGTTTATGTTATTAATTAAAGTTTGGGAAAGTTAAAAGTAAATTATATTAATCTTCAACCTTAATTTGTATCACAATTTTACAAACTAGTTTACTTGAAAGTACGATGAGAGAATTGGTGCTCATTTCAAGAAAATTGTTTTTGTTCATAAGTTCATAATGAAGAATTAAAAATAGTTATGATAAGCTCAATTAGAATTTATAAAATATTTGTGATATTTTAGCTTCCTCTTATTGTAATTTGGTCATATTTGTTTATATTCTCATAATTAATACAGGTCTCAAAATCTCTAATTCAACATTTTTTTCCTATACTATAAGGATGCATGAATGTCAAACATAACCAAGAAACATGTACAAAAACATAAAAATATTTAGAATATTAAATATTTTAATTTGTATGAATTATTCTCTTTAAATAATTTTCTTTGGGTTAATTACATGTATTTAAGTTTTATGTCATTTTTTGATATCTTATGTTACATGTTGTTAATTGTTGTTGTAATTGATATTAAGAATTGAATTAGCTATTAGGAATCATAAAATTTATATCCAATTAGCTAATAGGAGCAGTAAAATTTGTTACCCACAAATAAAAAGAGGGGATAAGGGATAAAAACTATTCTACATGTTTAATTCAATTTTTAATTATATATTTTTAATTATTGTATATTATATGTAATATAAAATTAATATATAACTTAATATATTATATTTTATTATGTTATAATTAATATATAATATATTATATTATAATATTTATATTATATTTATTTATTTATTATGTATTATATTATTATATTTATAATATAAAAATAATATATTATATTTATTATATTATAAATAATACATTACATAATATATTATATTATATTTATTATACTACATAATATATTATGTATTTGATTTTTATGTAATATCTTAAGTACATATTATTATATGGGTTTAGGAGGCACACATGCATTATTTATTTAAGGATAATGGTGGTTTTTTTTTAAACTTACTAAAGAGGCTCATTTATATATGAATATTCCCCTAAAAACTAATACAATATAGTATGATATGGTAATGATATGAAATGGTGGATAACAAAAATACATTTAAAATTATGATATAAAATATTTGATATTTACAATACAATAATATATTTCTTTTTAAAGTAAAAGTTAAAATTAAAATATTAAAAGTTCAAATATCATCTAGATTTACAATGAAAAAATATTTATATCATTTACACATAACATTTAATTATATCATGTAATAAAAAAATTAATAATATTTCATATGAAATTAAATACTAAAAACAATATAAATTTAATAATCAAATTATTAAATCCACTATATATTTGAAAACATAAAAGTAAATAATTAAATAATAAAACATGTATAATATATCACTCTTTGTTGTCATCGCCCCAATTATCTTCTTCGCTTGGTATAATAACATTGTTGTTCTCAAAAATATGTTTTGATCTAGGATCGTGTCTTAATACAAACCACCAATCCCTATCCAACACATCTGGGTAAAAAAACACTTGGTTGTAGTGTTTTGGGAAAACATGAGGCTCCTTAGCTTCATCCCACATCTTTTTAGAGTTGATACATATCATCCCACTATCACGATCTTCCTTTACATTATTCTGATCAAAGGTGTCCTGCCACTTGCACATAAAAATAACACATTGGAAAGAAGAGAATTAACCTAACTTCCCATGTATTATGTTTTGATCACAGTGGCTAGCACGACTAGATTGGTTGAACTCGAATTCCACTCCACATTCTTGTTTCATATGTCAATCTTTGACATCCTTTGTGCGAAAATGATGTACATATGCCCACATAGATGGGAACAAATGCACCTATAAAAAAGTGAACAAATCACGGTGTCAATATGTGTCTAATAACCCGACCATTAAAATATAAAATAATATAGATGTACTTACAATTCAAATGTGCATTACGAAGTTAAAAATGTACACAAAGAGATTATTATCGAGTTGGTGCAACAAATCCCTATGTTTAGTTTATCCTCTTCTTCATGCGGGTAACAACCGGATGCACCATATTTCTCTCTAACTTGGTTAGCAACCCGATTGTTGGGGCATATCATTGGCATATTTTCTTTTAAATGATCAGGATAAGGTATGCTTCTACCATTCAATCGTCTGAATTATTTCATGTCACTTTCCCAATTCCTCCTCTTTTGTTCGTACAATGTGACCCACGGTTATGTTTCCTCCAAATTGTAAAGAATGAATTTATTGATGGCATCAATTTTTGAATTCGTTGATGTATTCATGAAATCAAACCAACATATAGTACATATGAGATCATGAAAATATACATTATGAAGTTCAGTGTGAATATTTACTATATAGAAATTTGACAAACGATAAGTCACTTATTGTTTATCAAGCGTCTTTTTCCATTCGTTTGGAGAAGCTCCCCTTCTCTTTTGTCTTCATCCCTTTCATTGTCCCAAATCAATGCACCTGGTGTGTTGTCGATCCGCTTGATGTATTCACTGGAATAATAGAAAGACTCATATGATATATACCCCTCTACCATAGACCCCTTGGGTTTTTCCCTTTGATGAACAAATCCTTTCAATTTCTTCATGTACCTCTCTAAGAAGAACATCCAACAACAAGAGACCACCCCGACCAATTCAACCTCATATACTAGGTGAATCAAAAGATGAACATGCAAGTCCATGAAACTTGGCGGTAGTTCCTTCTCAAACATACAAACAATCTCATCTATCTCTGGATGCCACCATGGAATGCTAGCTATATGAATCTCATTTGATGTGATCCAACGTACAAATGCAGATAATCTAGATATGGTACATCTTAGGTCCTGGGGGAATTCATGGTTCACACACCCACGCACGAGCAGAGGACAATGACACTACAAAGTAAACACATACAAAATTAATTTTTTTTTATCCCATGGCATAAAAATAAAAATTACAAATAATAAAATCATATTTTTGACATATGTCATACCTTTAGAAGGTTCAAATGGTCATGTGATTCCAACCCCAACAAATGGTCTTGACACACAATGAAGCAACGTCGTAGGGAAGACCCATATAAAGAAGGCACCTTCACACCCAATGTAACTTCCTTTGCCAAAGAAATATCTTCTCTCTTCAAAATCCATGGGACATCACCTTCTTTGAAAAACCAAGAGGGACTAGCCTCTACTCTACTTTATTGTCTTGGCCAATGTTTCTTTTTAGTTTTTGAAGAAATAAGATTTCTCCTCACAGCCAATGTGTCACTTTCTTTTGATGATATGTGACACCATAAACAAGATGAAACATTTTTAAATATATGCATGGGATATAGTAAGTGGGCAATCTTAAGATGCTCCCAATATGGGAGCTCATAAAAGATAGATTTCCTTTTCATCCTAATGAGCAATTTCTCCACATAAGTGTTGAAGAAATATGGATCATCAAACACATGATCCTCATTTGAATCAAACATTTATGTAATGTCCTTCTCCTTCTCTCTCTCATATGTTCTAAGCCATTATGTTGGTGTCATTATTGCAGGTTTTTGGGTTCTCTTTGGTTTACCATTGAAAGTGGATGTTGCTCTTCTATAAGGGTGTTCTTCTGGGAGGAATACCCTCGAGCAATCGTACACTAGCTTTCATAGGTGGTTGGACCACCTAGCCTTTAGAGAAGGTCCACAAAATTTACATCCATGATAGCCTTTAGTTACAAGACCTGGGAAATTATTGTATACATAGCACGTTAGAATTTAAGAATAGAATGTCAATCACATCAAATTAAATATGCAAACAAATATTGTTACGTATATAAAAAAATCAATAAACATGTTAATTACCAGAGAAAAGTCCTAAGCCTGGATAATCATGTGTGGTGTAAGCACATATTCCATTCAACGTAAAATTGATCTATGTTGTGATGGGTCTTGATACATCATATGGATGTATCCCTTCCCATAATTCCTTCAATTCATCTACCAATGGTTGTAGGTAGACATCCATATTCTTCACTTGTCTTCTACCAGGGACTATAAGAGCCAAGATAAGATGTTCATTCTTCACGGAAAACAATGGGGGGGTATTGTTATTGATCACTACTACAGGCCAAACAGAATAGTTGGTGTTTTGGAGGGAATATGGATTCACGCCATCCATTGCTATGCTGAGTCGTAGACTTCGTACTTCATCCTTGAATTTTTATGGCCATGTATCCTCTATATGCTTCATGGCTATTGAATCTGTTGGGATTCGCATAACTCCCGACTCACTTTTGTGTGAGGCATGTCATCCCTACAACATAGCTAATTATTTTCAATGAAATAACCTTTCAATCCTTGGGATTATAGGCATGTGCCTCAATATATAATGAGGAGGGCCATGCAATTTACCATTTTTATTTGATTTATGGTACCTGTCATGGCCACATTTCAGACATATCTCTTTTTCTGCATATTCTCCTCTATATAGAATAGAATCATTCAGACATGCATGATATGATATATACTCAACACCCAACATTTTCAACAACTGTTTTTCCTCTTCGCAGCTACCGGGAAAAAAATTATCACTAGGAAGAACATTATCTTTCAATAACCTACAGTTAATGGGATATAGAAATGTACAAGTTCATTTAACGTTTATAAAAGAAACCATTTTTTATGTTGATTGTGTGACAAGATTTCTCAAACTTAATATAATGCACTTGTTGGTCAATTACCTCAATATTGTCGAGAAACATGTTTTTGACATGCCAAACTTTGCTTTCGCGTTGTACAATAACATTTTTGTCCCAAGATGGGTAGACTTTGATCGAGCACTAGGTCCAAAGAGAGGGGTGGTGGAAGCATATTTCAAGCTTTCAAAAATGGTATCACTGATATGAGCATCATCCCCTAGCTCATCGTTCTAGAATGTGTCTAACAACATTGTCTCGATGGAAGTCGTATCCCATAAGTAACATCCATACCAACCTCTTTTTAATTGTCTCCATTGCCAACTTTTGAAGAACTACTATTGTTGTAGTCATTCCTAATTGGTGAATATGGAAGTACTGGGAATTGAATAGGTGGTTGATTTGACCATTCTTGGTACGCTTCCTCTCTAAGTTGTTCTCTCATTGCAACCTTCTCTCGGGTTGACATTGTTGTGGGGTGCAACGAAATATGGTAGGTAGGTCATTCATCATCAGAATCCTAATTTCAAAAATATTGAACATTAGTACATCGATGATATTAGTAAGCACAATGCAATAATTTGTTTGTTCAAATTAGATTATACCAAAAAATTATTACCATCGTTGACCCAGGATTGCGGTTGGAAGATGGAATGTCATAATTAATAGGATAAAGCGACTCTCCATTTTCATCTACCAATTTCTTGCAGTATGTTTCTCATGATAAGACCTTTCGACGTTTTTGAACTTGTACTGGAATATTTTCTACATCTGAACTCGATTCTGAATCAAGATCCTACAAATTTGGATACATTTTTATTCAGATTGACATGGATAAAAAAAAATCAATTAGATAATCAAAACAAAAATAAAATGAGTTAAGCCTACTAGAGATGGAAAGGGAGAACTCTGTGATGGACTTTGAGCAATATGGAATGGGATGGAATTTGAAGAATTGACCATTTGATCATATTATAAGGTTGTCTCCCTACATTTCAACAAAATTAGCAATAATTTTTTCTGTACATATCTAAAATAAATTTCGAGGACCATACCACAATCTGAATTTGAATATAGTTTTGAAACCATTTTTTAAGAATAAGGCGACATAAAACGTAAAATGCATATTGAAGTATTGTAAGTCATGTGAATTCATCCTAAAAGATAATTTGAGATGAATATATTAATTTAATTTTTTTATGGCTGGCGGAATCAACAACTAGTTGGACACGTACTTGTGTTACATGTGGTCATGTTATCCAACTGCTACCACTATAACCTCCAGGTGTGGATATCGGCCCCACGCGTTATACACTAGATTAGTTGGGGGGAATTGAACTCGAGACCTCTTTGGAACTTCATTTTCACAACACTTTCCAATTAAACTGCTCCCCCAGGGATGAGATGAATATATTATTTTATGTGAAAATAAAAATTCTAATAACTTTAAATTCATTCTGGTGCACTTATAAACCACAAACACATTGGTGCACATATTAATAATAAGCATCGATGCTTTGAAAAATTAACCACATCGTGTTTTGAGATTTTGTTAATAAAAAACAACTATATGTTATCGGTGCGTAATATAATATGGACGCACCGGTGCATAATGTAATATGGACGCTTCAGTGCATTGAACAGAATATCGATGCATCGATGTGTATTACATAAACACACCATTAAAAAAACATTAAAAAAAGATGTGATTTTTTTAAACAATTAAAAAAAGAGTGGGAATCGAATTTCACAAAGTCTTTTAAATACTAAAAATCTATTGACTATTTCATTATTTTGCAAAACATTGTAGGGGAGAGACTTGCAAGAGAGACATATGGAGGAACACTGTGGAGGAGCATAATACTTTGGAACCACAATATTATTCAGAATATGAGAATTTCAAGGGTATGGTGATTCACTCTAAACCCTTTTCATAAAGTTTTTTAAATATTAAGAAGGTATTCAATATTTTCATTATTTTGTCAAAATTTATAGGAGATAGATTTGGAAGATAGACATATCGGGGAGCACTGTGGAGTAGAATAATACTTTGGAACAACATAAATATTCAGAAAATCAGGATTTGAAGGGTATGGTGATTCACTCAAAACCCTACATAGTAAAAATTTTAAATTTTATTGTTTATTTTGATAATATTTTTTTTTACAAATTGTATTCCTATTTGGATTTTAATTAAAATTTAGAAAAATTTTAAGAAAATCATACCTACCTTAAACCCTTGTTTTTGTTTTGCTTATGTGAATGCAAAATTTCACCCTAGAGTTTAACTCCCTCTATCACTTCAGAATTAGGGCTTTTCATTTTAGGAATTTTAGATCTAATGGGTTTGTTTATAAATATATAAGTGTTTTCCATGTGATGCAAATGGACCACTTATTGCATTGGATCCCAAACGCAGTTAACCCTCTGACTTTTTTTTCTTTTTCTTTTGAAACAATTTCGATTTGACATGTTTTTTTAAATGTTTTCCGATTTTTCGGTGCGTCATTTCGACAGAAACACACTAGTGTGTTTATGTCTAAGGAGCACCGAAAGAGCCATGGTTTTTTTTTAAATTAAAACAAAATGCATAAAAAAAAGTGTCCATGATGTTTTCTCATCTAAATGACACAGAAAATGATGTCACATAATTTTTTTAATTTTTCATTTCATCGGTGTGTAATTTTTCTATTGTTTTTTTTATGAATGTTTAATTCTTTTGCTATGTTTTTGTTTTCTAATGTAGTCATTGTG
>JZKD02S2309457.1:175808-185943 GCA_000966675.3 Picea glauca | reverse complement strand
TATATCGCATTGTTGTAATTCACAATTTTTAGAAAATGAATCAAACTCTTTGGTGCATTTTTTGTATTGAACACACCAATGTGTTTTATGTGATAAACACATTGGTGCTTTGTATTTAAAAATCTCACCGGTTATGACAATTTTTTTTCCGCTGAAAATTATGTGATTTATTTATAAAATATATTTAATAATTTTTGTATTGAATCATACAGGTTGTATATTGATAAAATTATGAGTGAGAAGAGTTCAAATAATAAAAATTTTGGTCAATACAATGATGACACATCTGGAAAAACAAAAAAGGGAGGTTCTCTGTAAATTCTATACAAAATTAATATAGTTGAACTATATGTAAGTTTAACTAATATGTATCGGTTAGTGTGTGTGTCATGTAGGGCCACAAAATGAGGAAGAACGATAAGATGCAGAAGAGCTTAAAAGCTTGATGAAAAAATTGCAGAGGGATGAATCAGGTGAATGAAAAAATACTATTCAATATGAATTTTTTTTTTAATTTTCATTAATAATATACCTAGGAATATTAAATGGCATATTTCAAACAATATATTAATTCACATATGATTAATGTTATACAGACACCAACAACGAGGGAACAACATGTCATCCTAACAAAACAAAATTAATTAATATAAAAGATGTAAATGATGATGAATTGGTCCTTAGCTCATCTGGAGTGGTGTTGGAGATTAATCAAAGAGGGGAAAACTTTTACAAAACTATGAGGGATATAGTGGAATGAATGTATAGTCATACTTTCCACTTACAATATAGAAATCAATCCAATGATTCCAAGAACCATGTTATATCTAAAATACAAGAAGCATTTCCAGAGCAATTATCAAAGAGACTTGTCAGACTTGTAATAGCAAAAACATACAACAATAAAAAAGAATCATTCAAAAAGTAATATTCCTAAAAATACTTTTTTAGAATATATATTACAAAGTATTCATTTATTAATATATCAATTTTGTCATATTTGGTTTTCATATATCAATATAAAAATATTTTATTGTCACGTTATTTTTTCAGAAAAATTATGAATATTTCAGAGGACCAATAAGTTGATATCTAAAATATGCCAGCAAGAATGTCCAAAAAAAGTGTACTAGGAGATGGTCAAAGAAATGGACATAATTGCATCGCGGGAGGAGCCATCTCAACAACAACGTGCTTCAAATGTATGTAATCATTGAATTTTTCTATTAGGTACAAATAATTAATTTAGCATTAAATATTAATTTTCAAATATTCTCTTACGGAAAAGAAAAGAAAATGGAACTCATTTTGCATATAAAACTGGACGACAAGTAAGAAAATGGTTGATAGAGAAGTTTGTGAGTAATTTTTATTTCCTTATAACAACTTAAGGTTTTTTTTTGTATATTTTAAGTTGTTTTACATCATCCATCCTTGAATGTCTTCAAATAGGTGTTAACATACAAAAACAAGCCATCAGAAAAATTGATTGACATTGGTTTAAGTAAGGGTTGTGAGTATATGTTGGCATATCAAAAATTAATTGTGGAATTTGTAAGTATAATCTATGTTGTTTTACTTCTATTATTTTATAAATAATGAAACAAAAATAATACTTTATATTAAATCTATAATTTATTATGGGGTATAAAACTTGTAGGAAACAAAGTATGGAACTGAGCCAACAAAAGAATTGTTGAAACAAGGCATGAGATTTTATTTTGAACATGTGTATGATTCATGAGTCAATTCTTGGTTTGCAGGTACGTCACATTTCAATTTACATTCATGTATATTATTTATTTCAATTTTCATTATTCTCACCAATGTAGATAGACTCATTACAATTTATTTTTATGTTTGTAGACGAAACTTAAAGAAGATGAAAATAATTGAGGAAATCAACCAAACATTCATCAAAATAAACCAAGGCATGGAAGTAGCTCGAGCACTAACAATAGTTCCAATGAAAAATGCTGACCAATATATTTGGATATCAATGCACACTGCAATTGTATTTTTTTTAAATAATTGTCTATGCAAATTAGTCATTTTTATTTGATGTAATGGACATAGTGTCCCAATTGAAATACAAGGGATTACCGATACATTTCCCATTTTGTATGACAAAGACCCTCTTATTCATATAATAAAATATGTTTTAATTTATTTTATTGCATTGTCCAATGTCATTGTGAAATGTTACATTGTTGATTAAATATTATAATGAAGAGATGCAAAATTTGATGATATAACAAATTAATCCAAACATCATATCCAAATTCACTAATCAAAATATAAGATATATGTAATTTTTTTGATAAATAATGGAATTAAAAAATAACAATAATTGCACTATCACAGGTCGATGTTTCTCAATGTATTTTAATTATTAATCTCATCGGTGTGTTTAATATTACAATGCACTGGTGTGTTTCATAAGAAATGTGCACTGGTGCTTTTATGTAATCAATTAGCACTGGTTTCAATATTTATTTAATACCACAAAATTACATTAAAAAATTGGCCTTCGGTGCGTTTAGCGTATATGAAGCACCGATGTTTTTTTGTTATTAATAAGCACTGGTGCTTTAGGATTATTAATAAGCACTGGTGCATTTGGGTTATTAATATGCATCGTTGCTTTTGTGTTATTGATAAGCACTGACACTTGTTTGTTACTAAAAAACACTGATGCTTTCTATTTTTAATGCATCGGTGGGTTTTTTCCAGGTAACGCACCAGTGCGTATTATTTTATATAGCATCGATGCCTTCTTATTAATAAAGCACCGATGTGTTCTATGTAGAAATCCCTGATTCTTAATTATTTTTAACTCTCCTGGTGCGTCTTACTATTAAATCCCCGGTGCTTATAAGACAAACGCCCTGGTGCTTAAATAGTTTATTACCCCGGTGTTTGACGTTAAGTGTACAACATCAGTGTGGTACGTGTATGTATGCACCAGTGCTTGTACCTCATAAAAATGCACCAATTTGTAAACATCTGCTAACACCTTCAGTCGTCCAAATATTTTTAGTTATAATCAAGTTTCGTTACAGTATCCGCAAAAACATCCTCTATCAAAAACAGATGTTGTAGCAGAGGTTTTTTTGACAATTTTTTCCAATTTTGTAACACTAGAAACCTCCTCTATAACCTCCAATAAAAGGTATTTTCCTTGTAGTGATATTTTAGTTACTACCAAGGCATGGGCATCCAAGTTAATAAATATCCAAACTAGATGTAGATGGGGATCTACATTCTTTTCAAATATGCATACAACTTAGGTGAAAAATGTGTATATACATCAGGACAAATATGTCATTTCTACACACTCGTGATGAAAAATTGGGCTATAAAACCTATGTTGACTCACCCAACATAGGGTACAAGACCACTGCTCATTTATGAAAGGTATAGAACATGGCATGCTTTCAACCATCCACATCATGTTGGGAATAGATGACCATATATTAGATGTGAGACCCAAATAGACATGCCCTCAACCGAGGCCTTAGGTGTAAATTGTGTTCAAGAACTCAACGATTCATGGGATTTTGCAATTTTAACCAAGTATTCATTTTGTTATGTTCTTCTACTCTAGTTGCATTACATAAGTAGTTATGAGGTCATTTGTACATACCCTTCTTTTTTCTCTTTTCAATTTTTAAATATTGTATGTAAATATAAGACACACACACACACATAATTAATTCTTATGAGGGCCTTAACACAATGATCGAGGTTAGGTCATGGGCTCCAACATTTTTGTTTGTTTTTGTTATAATATTATAACATATGTTATTAATATGTTTTTTGTGTGTGTGAAACATATTAATAACATGTGTTATAATATTATAACAAAAAAAAACAAAAAATGTTAGAGTCCATGAACTAACCTCTATCATTGTGTTAATGCCCTCATGAGAATTCATTATTAATTTATTTGTTATATTAGTAGGTCGGATAGAACTTTTTATTGTACCCTTTCAATATAATTTCACCCTTTGTCTCATATATATATATATATATATATATATATACCAAGGAGACCTAGTTTTAGGATCATCATATTTTGTCCTGTGAATTAAATATATTGTAAAAGGATTCCCCCCTCTCGAAGTGGATTGTATTCATTCACTTTATATAATTTTCAAGGCACCTGGTTCATAACATTTGGTATCAAAGCATCAATCCTAGGGTTTTTTTGCTTCAAGTGAGTCATCTTGGTATTTTCGCTATAAGATTTTTTTTGTATGATACAGAAAAAAAAAAAATTAAAAAATAAATTAAAAAATAAATTAAAAAATAAATTAAAAAATAAAAATAAATAAATAAATAAATAAAATTGGAGGTTACTTAGGAGACATATCACAATACATATGGTAAAATTTTCAAGTTTTAGTTCGTTATACTTTCAAACATATAGCCTATATAAGATAGGGGTTTTGACTCATACTAAAATTAGCCTTAAACGAGTCATCTTGGAATTTTCACTATAAATGTTTTTCTAGGAAATTTTAGACAGTGAAATTTGGCGGAGACTAAGGAGAAATTTCATAGTATAAGTGGTCAAAATTTCAGGTTCTTATTCATTATAATTTTGGAGATATAGTCCATGGAAGAAAAGGTTTATGACTATTCCTAAAATAAGTTATCTTGGCATTTTCACTTTAATTTTTTTCAATGAAGTTTTCGACTCTGAAACTTTCAAAATCCTAAGATGACACAATGAAGTACATATGGAAAAAATTTCATATTTTGATTCATTATGTTTTATGGTATATTTATTATGGAAGTTAGTGTTTTTGCACAAGTTATTTTCTAGTGATTTTAAGATTTTTTTTCATGCTTAGCAAGCTCTTTTAAAAAAAAAATTAGAGATGTGTTACAACATATTTAAATAATATAGGATCTGTCGTAAAGCAGGTAAAAATTATGTTGGGGAAGAATACACAGCTGAAATACACATTCTTTCATGTGGTTGGAAACACATTGTTTCACCTGGTTGGAAACCTCTGTGACCCGTCTTGATACCCCTTCGAGTAGTACCACATTAGAAAATACCTATAGATGGAATGTCACTTCCACGTACCTTTGAGTATATAGGAATTCCCCTAGGTATACCTAAAACCAACCTTAGATAAGTTATTTGACCATATTTTTTCTATAGTACATCGAGAACAACACTCGGGGAGACCACTCTCTAGTACATGGGTAGTCGAGTAGTACAATTAAGGGCATGGTTGAACCTCCTTAGTTAGTTCCCTAAGATATTGGCCTAATTATTATTATTGGACCTGACATCTATACCAGAGAGATACAACACCTAACACTCCCTTGTATTTAGGACCTAATAACGTTTTTCCATGGCTCCAAAGAAATATCCAAAATTTACTTCATGAATTAAACCTCCAGAAAACTCCTCCATGACTCATGAAGAAAATGAGGAGATACAAAACTAGATATCCAAATTGGATAGTCAAATCAAAAAAATAAATGACAGGTTAGTGAAATAGGTTGATTTGATGAATACTCAAACATAATTGGAAATGAAGATGAATGAAAATAAGGAATAGACGGAAATAACAATGGAACAGTTGGAACAAAAAATGGATGGAAAGTTGGAATAAATGGATGGAAAGTTGGAACAAATGGAAAAGAGGATTTTAGTGTTAGGAAATGAGACACACTTCCACGCTAAACCTAGTAGAAGACAGGAAGAAATATTTAATCAAGAAATTAAATGACACAACATGCACATAGTACACAGAGAGTTTACCCTGGAAACCCAAATTGGGAAAACCAACAATCCTTGAGAGTTTTTCTCCTTATTGTCTTATTCATTCAAAATAAAAGGTTACATGTCTAACCTTGGTTCACACCTAAGACAAAATCAACACCATACCCTCTTTCTTACACAAGAACAACCCTATAGCCAATTCAACTTACATATACATGACCAAGAACTTAAAAGTTACAGACTCTTGGTGATTGTCCTTTCATCATCTAAAGATTCAAGATTCATTGATTATCTTTTTACAACCTTACAATAATCCTTCTTTATAGGCTTTACAACAAGAAAAAACCTAAATAAAAGGTGCAGAAAAATGATTACAGATCCATGCATATCATTGGTTACAAATCCTGTGAATCTTAGGATTCTATTACAGTCAACTACCAAGTATGATTACCATCAACTACCAATCGGCCTTCATTCAGTATTTAGTCGATTTCCACACGCCCTCTTTTCAACCTCTTGTCAGTCGACCTCTTCAACTTGTTGTCAATTTCTTTACCATATTGAACCACTTTGACCTTTGACTTTGACTTTATCCGGTCAACTCACCTCAACCTTCGAATTTTTTTGATCCACCTCAAATTCATATTTACCTGGTCAAACCACCTTGACCTTTGACTTTGACTATCAGTCTATCCACCTTGACTTTGACTGCAAAAAATATAACAACCCAACATTCTCCCACTTGTTGTATTCTTTGTTGAAACCAGGAAATCTTTGAAATTTCATTCATAGACCTAGGGCAGCAATGCCCATTGCCTCTTTGCACCAAGCGAAATTCACAACACTCACAGACTTGGTCAACGAGTCTACTAGGTTTTCCAATGTGTATACTTTCTCCAGTAACACCTTGTTTCTTTCCACCATGTCTCTTACGAAATGGTACATCTATGTGCTTAGTATTGGAATGATAAGTTGGGTTCCTTGCTAGAAATATTACGCTTTGACTGTATTATCCCCATTTTGTGGATAACTAAGGATATCATGTCTCGAGGCCCTCGAGTTTCAGATACAAAGTGTCGTGAGACTACATGACCAACAATACCCCTTTTCATAGATGGAAAACCCACTCACCACCACAGATGGTCACATTTTTGCAGATGGAATCCAGCACACCAACTGGCTTCTGGAAGGTAGTGGGCCTTTCTCCATGAGGTACAAGTCAGTATTGTGGTGAGAATAATTTCAATATTTAAGCCATTTGATTATGTTGTATCTTAGATTGCTCTAGATTTCCTGATATATGCTTGGACATTATTCTTTTTTCCCTACTTCACCTTGGCGGTTGACATTGTGCCCTAGTAAGTGGTTTTCCTTGGGGATGGGTTTGTTACTAGGAACTCCCTTAATGAACCATCATACCATTCATGAACATACTTACCACTTTCCATCATTGTTCCCCTCAATTTCCTTATATCTTGGGATTTTAGGGTGTATTGAACCAAGAAGGGGTTGTCCCTCATTCTATATGAAGAAGGGGATAAAGGCCCAGAGGGGTTGATGTTGGGTAAAAGACAAAATAATTGTATAAACCTTCTATATGCTTCACCCAGGGATCACCCAAGAAAGAAATGAAACACTTATATTTGAATAAAGGGGACCCACAATATAATAAATAATGCTTAAAAGGTTAGTTGAAGGATAAGAGGTCGCATCACGAGCCGACCTATCATGTCCATGAATATTTAATGGTATGACATTACCATCATCTGGTCACCAAACCAAGGTAATAGCTCTCAATTTCATGGCTAAGAGAAAGGGGGTCTCATCACGAGCCAACATTCTCATTTCCATTAGGTGTTTGTAGGTGGCATTTCCATCATCTGGTCACCACGCCAAGGCAGTGACCTTCAACCTCTCCTTATGCTATATTGAAAGAAAATAAAGAGAGAAAAATAAAAGGAAACTGATGGGCTTGGAAAAAGTGCATTGCAGACGAAGGCACCGCACACCCTCTACAAAGGCACCCATGAATGAGACACTACGACCCCTTATATGTAATGAGCCCTATGCAGATTGAGTCTTGACCCCAACCACTTCATCCACTTTACATGTCTTAGAGAGGGATCTCTTGAAAAATCTCCTTGACCTAGGGAAAGATCTACCCAATAGGACACCTCGTCAACCCTTCCATATTCAATCTTGACAAGTCGCATGGTGTCTTTGAGTTGTTAATTGTTTGACATAGTGATCTTTGATGCACATGATTGGATGGATTATTTATTTATTGGATTAACTTATCATGATGTTATGACTTGAGATCCTTGGAGGGTGTTATCATTTGTCTTTGCAGGACCTAGTTGGTGGACAGTTTTGGGAGAACAAGCCTAGCTTGGGCTTCCATGGGTCTACCAGCCCACAGGTTGGATGCTAGGGACCCGCATTCTAGATGAGAGAGATCAAACTTGGAAGGCCTTGATGATGACTTAGATGACATAGCCCAACCCTCACTTTCCAAACAATTTTCCCAGGAGGAGAAAAACGTCCTATTTTTGGGCTTGACGTCATTCTTTTGGGGCTAGGGCATGGTGGTGAGGAGCCACTCTTTTTACACATGGACTTTTTGAGGATATGAGGGTCTAGACTAAGATGAGAGTTATTATATGCTTGACATGTGACCTTTGGAGGCCTACCCATGCTTCTCCAACACCAATTATTTCCTTAAAGTGGCAAAACGTCCCCTAAATGGGAGATGTCCTTCTAAAATTAGGGTTTTATTTGTGCAAAAGTGAAATTTTAAAGGAATTGTTTAGTATTATTTTGTAAAAATGGGCAAGATTAGGGTTGTTAACCCCTAATATTGTGTTTTACCCTAAATTATGTGGAAAAAATATGTTAGCTACATTTTGTATAAATAGAGATCATAAGATATCATTTTTATGATAACTCTCCCTCATTGTAGGAGGAATTGATCTGAAATTTTCGCTACACTTGGCTATTTTTGTCTCTTGTGCACTTTTTTATGGCTATATTGATGAATGGTTGATGGAAGAGTGATGTGCTAGCCTTGGATGATGTTTTCTAGCTCTTATGGTGGATTATCTTGGCATTTCGCTTGATCTTGGTATGGTCTTTTACTATTATGATATCATTTTTTCAAGTCAAGTATTGTTATGCTAGGAGCTAGGTGGGAAGTATAAGGGCATACACCCCTACCATGTTTTTCATCATTTTATTCTTCATCTAATTTATTATACAAGGGTTTGCTAAGAGAAGTATAAGGGCATACACCCTCTTAGCCTAAACCCTAGTTAGAGAAAATTACCTTGGGAAGTAAAAGGGATTACACCCCCAAGGAGGTATATTCTCCAGCTCTTTGTTTATTTTACTCCATTAACCCAATAGTAAAGGAACTAGTCATACTTTTTTGCATTAGAGATATAAAATCATTGCCTTGGGAAACACATTTTTTTATCTTTTGAAAGGTTTCTTGCTTGAAGTTGGTTGGCCTCATTGAGAGGAGTCTTACCCTAGTAGGGATTCCCCTCTCTCCCACTACTTATTTGTGTTGTTAAAAAATTACATCTTCATCCATTAGGGCTGAAGAAACCCTAACTCATTTGCTTGAATAATTATCTTATCAACCATTGGATGTTTCTCAAAGTCTGCATGCCTTTTCTCCTTGGTCCAACGCACTTTTTGAAAAAGTTTGAGAGGATTTCATTGGATTATTTTCTTGATTTAATACATTGAATTTTACATCCATAAGTATTATATGATTTTCTGCAGACAAGTGTTTACAACAACCTTATCGTTTATGCTAATAATATTGGTTTTTCATCTTGAGTTTAGCTAGTCATTTACTAGTCTTTCTCTTGCATTTTCTACTTGATATTTAGCATTTATTGAGAAGATTATAGTACCATATTCTTACTGATATATACTATTATATATTTATGAAATTTAGGGGCAGAAATCTTAACTTTCTGATCCAACTAACATACATCATTGCAAAGTGTCTTTTCTTGTGTCTCGGGCAGGTATTTCATCATTTGCAGGTTACTCAACATAATTGGAAACCCTTGGAACTTCCAAAGACTTCATTCCACACATTTAACTCCACTTATACTTGACTTCTAGGGGCTTCAATTCCATTCATCTCCATATCCATCTCAATCCCCCTAGGGTCACCGAGATTGCCTCCCTAGAGTGACCTAGTCACCCTTAAAGTGTGGGACCTACATCGAGGTGACATTGGGTGTAGGATTCTCAAGTTGTAGCACTTGATTTGTGGTTGGGTCGGGCTCTTCCCAACCTACAAATTTTTCTATAACATTTTGGTGTCGTTGTTGGGGAGTATTTTTAATCATATTCATACCCTAACAACACTTT
>JZKD02S2309457.1:160535-175758 GCA_000966675.3 Picea glauca | reverse complement strand
GACCACATGATATTAGGTGGTTTTCGGCACATGGTTTTTGCCGATGGTTTTCTATTTCCGGTTAACGAATTAGGGTTTTGGACTAATCCAGGTCATTGGGTTAGGGTTTTGGATGCCGCTGGCTCCTATATGTATATTGTATTGTAAAAAATGTAACACAACGTGTATCAATATAATATATGCTGGTTTTCCCGGTTTGGGTTTCCAGGTGAAAAATCTCTGTGTAATGTTTGTATTTGCCATTGCATCTTTTCTATTCTTTACTGAATATCAGTTTGTAGTAGATATTGTACAAGGTTAGAATTTACAAGCTATCCCAAAGCCTTTCCATTAGCTTTCCTGGTGACTCCACCTTCCCAGAGTCTTTATTTCCCAAAAACTTTTCCCCCTGAGAGGTTCAATCCTTCTAAGGTTTACCAAAGAAGGCCTCCTCGCAAGTCTCTCGTTGCTAAAACCCTTTTCCATAATACCCTCCCTCTTGTTCCAATGGCACTCCCTTGGGAAAGGGACCTCTATAAACCCATTAACATGACCAATATCCAGGGTTACCCTAACAAAATTCCAACATAAGTCAACAAGTGGTTTCCAAAGTTACCAGAAAGCAATGTGATAATTTTCGAAGACCACATTTGTGTCATGGGCTGAGATATTGAAAATGCAGGCATTGATCATGAAGATGTGTCCATGAGACTATTCTCTTCATCAATGATTGAAGAATCTCTTGATTGGTTCAAATGACTCCCCGATAATCATATCACGACCTATGATTCCTTTTCCAAGCTATTCAAAAGAATATGGTCGAGAAAAGTAGATGGTGGGACACTTGGGACTCAATTCAATAAAATAAAGAAAAAGGAGAATGAAACGGTGAGGGAATTCATTTACAGAATTGACAGGTTGTAAAATCGAATTCCAACAGATTACTGTCTTATATCATCATCAGTTTGTCTCCTTTACATGAATTCCTTTGAAGGACAGTTTCAATACATTCTTAAAGATAAAAATCCCATGTCGTTGGAAGAGGCTAAAGAGTTCAGTATTGACATTGAAGAAAATCTCCTTTATTAAAAAATAGAGCCTTTCTAGTACCCTCGTAACAAGACAAAATCAAGGGTGAAGGTTTCCAACAACAGTGTTCCTAATCCTATTGCTCTTCTGACTCAGAAGATATACCAAATGAATACTCAATTTGTTCATGTGCAGAATCAGCTTATGAACCATATGACTACAATGGAAAGAAATCAATATGCTCCCAAACCTCAGTTTTCCAGGAAACAGAGAGATGCCACTGGTTGGAAACCAAGACCTCAACAAGAGGCAAAGGCCCTGAATAGTTTGAAACCTATTGAGACAATTGATATGGAAGCTTGGTGTCTCCTATTCTAAGAACCCCATAGGGAAGATTAGTTCCCCCAAAAATACGAAGATTATCTTGACGATATAAACTTCATGATTTGAAATCTCAATGATGAACAAGTTACTCAAGAACAGATCAATGAAGCCAAAAGAATAGGATAATGAGAGGGGAGACTTTGGGCCTTAAGTAAATTTATAGATGATCAGAAGAAGGAATTGAGGAGGAGGGAACTCCTAACCTACAGAAGAAAAAATTCTTCATCCCCTCCATCACATCCTAATACTCCTCTTCTATCAGCAGAAAAGGTGGCTCCACCACCTCCACCGCTGATATGTGAGTTTCTTCCTAATCCAACTCCTACAGATGACATCAGTTGAATATAGATGTTGCAAACATGTTTGGAAAATTGAATATGATGGTCCCAATGACGTATATGTGTAATATCCCTTCTGTAAAAAGGGAAATTTTGAAAATATTATAGGTGCCGGCTAAGAAGGAGGATCCTCCCATCATGTTAAACATTATGTATCTCGATCAGCCAAGGGAAAAGAACCCTCCCTTCTACCTTTCACTAGGCTTGAATGACCTTTGTTTGAACAACTGCATGTTGATTCAGGGGCCTCAGTAAATTTCATATCATTGAAGGTAATAAAATAGATTGGTTTGAATAAAACCTAACCTTATGGAAATGTATGTGGTATTGATTCCAGAAAGGTCAAATTCCTCGGGGTATGCGAGGATGTTGAGGTTTTCCTAATTGACTTTCCACATATCATCATTCTCATGAACATAGTAGTGATCGACGTTCCAGATGCTTGGGGGATGCAACTTTTATCTAGGAGTTGGTCTACTGCTCTTGGGGGTTTCCTTAGCATGGACCTCACTCATGCACACATTCCTATGGGGGATGGAACTTTTCAAATACTATACAATCGAGAGAAATATGATAGACATGTGATGGATTATGATGGTGTTGATTGTGCCAACGAATGTGATTATGATGTACTCCCACATACCATTGAGTATGATCCATATAATATACCTTTTATGCAGGAGGAATCCATAAACATGCTTCTTCCATGGATAGATCAATAAAAAGACAAAATTTCAAACTACCATGGGAAGGAGCTAGGGTCTATCCAAATTTTGAAGAAGGAAGATGAGAAACATGAAGAAATCATCAAAGATATAGTCCACACAAAGCCTCCACATGATAAGAATACACCTTGCATCGATTTCAATGAAGGAAGTCTTGTTCTCATGTGCGACAAAAGAAAGGGAAATCCCAGATATGACCAAAAATACAACAATTCATGGCTTGGACCTTACATCATCAAGAAGAAGTCGGACAAATAAACATATTATCTAATAGATTTAGATGGGAGAAAGATGCCACTACCAGTAGATGGGTCTCTTCTCCAACCTCACACCCAGGTCACATGATTTCTTCAGGGCCCGTGCCCCAAGTAAGTAGGTAAGTCATTTTTATTCCCTGCATTTGCATCTTGATTTATCATACTAGTTTAGATGCATTTCATTTTCATTTTTCTCTTCTTGCGTATTGATTTCATGCTTAGTTTAGAATTTTTTGAAAAAAATGTCAAAATTTTATTTTTCTAGCTTAGTTGGTTTGGATTATGATCATATGAGAACAAGGATGAGTAGGCCATCTTGCACTTGACAGTTTGATGTTTCCTTGCAGGAACAGGTCTATCGGGAGATGTTGTGGTTCTCATTCACTCTACGATGAGCATATGTCCCCAAGTAGGAGACAGATGTTATTCCCATTTTCTGGATAAGTAAGGAGATCATGTCTCGAGGCCCTTACGTTGCAGAAATGGAGTGTCGAGAGACTAAATGACCAACAATACCCTTTTTCATAGATGGAAAACCCACTCACCACCACAGAGGGTCACAGTTTTGCAGATGGAATCCACCACACCAACTGGCTTCCGGAAGGCAGTGGCCATTGCTCCATGAGGTACAAGTCAGTATTATGGTGAGAATCATTTCAATATTTAATCCATTTGATTATGTTGTATCTTATATTTCTCTATATTTAATGATATATGCTTGGACATTATGAATTTTTCCCTGCTTCACCTTGGTGGTTGACATTGTTCCCTAGTAAGTGGTTTTCCTTGGAGATGGGTTTGTTACTGGGAACTCCCTTAATGAGCCATCGTACTGTTCTTGACCATACTTACCACTTTCCATCATTGTTCACCTCCATTTCCTTATCTCTTGGGCTTTTAGGGTGTATTGACCCAAGAAGGGGTTGTCCCTCATTCTATGGGAAGAAGGGGCTAAAGGCCCAGAGGGGTTGATGCTAGGTAAGAGAAAAAGGTTTTGTATAAACCTTCTAGTTGCTTCACCCAGGGATCACCCAAGAAAGAAATGAAATTCTTATCTTTGAATAAAGCGGACCCACAATATAATAAAGAATGTTTAAAAGGTTAGTTGAAGTATAGGAGGTCTCATCATGATCCAACCTATCACATCCATGAATATATATTGGTATGGCATTACCATCATCTGGTCACCAAACCAGGGTAATGGCTCTCAGTTGCATGGTTGAGAGAAAGGGGATCTCATCATGATCCATCCTTCTCATTTCCATTAGGTATTTGTGGGTGACATTGCCATCATCTGGTCACCACGCCAGGGTAGTGACCTTAAACCTCTCCTTATTCTATATTGAAAGAAAATAAATAAATAAAGATAAAAGGAAATTGATGGGCTTGGAAAAAGTACATTGCAAACGAAGGTACCACACACCCTCTACAAAGGCACTCATGAATGAGACACTACGACCCCTTATATGTCATGATCCATATGCCCATTGAGTCTTGACCTAAACCCTTCATCCACTTTACATGGCTTGGAGAGGTATCTCTTGGAAACTCTCTTTGACCTAGGGAAATATCTACCCAATAGGACACCTCGTCAACCCTCCCATATTCAAGCTTGACAAGTCACATAGTGTCTTTGAGTTGTTAATTGTTTGATGTAGTGATATTTGATGCACATGATTGGATGGATAATTTATTGATTAGATTCAATTATCATGATGTTATGACTTGAGATCCTTGGAGGGTGTGCTCATTTGTCTTTGCAGGACCTAGTTGGTGGACAGTTTTGGTAGAAACATCCAAGCTTTGGATTCCATGGGGCTACAAGCCCATAGGTTGGATGCTAGAGGCCTGAATTATGGATGAGAGATATCATGCTTGGAAGGCCTTAAGGATGAATTATATGGCATAGCCCAACCCTCACTTGCCAAACAATTTTCCTAGGAGGGAAAAAACGTCCTATTTTTAGGCTTGACGTCATGCTTTTGGGGCTAGTGCATGGTGGTGAGGTGTCACTCTTTTGAAACATGGATGTTTTGAGGAGAAGAGAGTATTCACCATGATGAGAGTCCTTATATGCTTGACATGTGGCCTTTGGAGGCCTACCCATGCTTCTCCAACAACAACGACTTCCTTAAAGTGGAAAACCATCCCTTAAATTGGAGACGTCCTTCTAAATTAGGGTTTTTTTTTTGACAAAGTGAAATTTTAAAGGCATTGTTTAGTATTATTTTGTAAAAAGGGGAAATATTAGGGTTGTTAACCCATAATATTGTGTTTTACCCTAAATTATGTGGAAAAACTATGTTAACTACATTTTGTATAAATAGATATCATAAGATCTCATTTTTATGATAAATCTCCCTCGTTGTGAGAGGACTTGGTCTGAAATTTTTGCTACACTTGTCTCTTTTCATGTCTTGTGCACTTTTTTATGGATATATTGATGAATGGTTGATGGAGGAGTGAGGCACTAGCCTTGTATGATGTTTTTTAGCTCTTATGGTGGATTATCTTGGCATTTCTCTTCATCTTGGTATGGTCTTTTTCTATTATGCTATCATTTTTTCAAGTCAAATATTGTTATTATAGGAGATATGTGGGAAGTATAAGGGAATACACCCCGATCATAGTATTCATAATTTTATGCTTCATCTCATTTATTATACAAGGGTTTGCTAAGAGAAGTATAAGGGCATACACCCTCTTAGCCTAAACCCTAATTAGAGAAACTTGCCTTGGGAAGTAAAAGGACTTACACTACCAAGGAGGTATCTTATATAGATATTCTTTTATTTTACTCCATTAACCCAATAGTAAAGGCACTAGTCATAATTTTTTTCAATGGAGATATAAAATCATTTCTTTGGGAAACACAATTTTTGTATCTTTTAAAAGATTTCTTGCTTGAAGTTGGTTGGCCTTATTGAAAGGAGTATTCCCCTACTAGGGCATCCCCTCTCTCCCACTACTTCTTTATGTTGTTACAAAATTTCATATTCATCCATTAGGGTCACAGAAACCCTAACTCATTTTCTTGAATAACTCTCTTGTCAACCATTGGATTTTGCTCAAATTTTGCACACCTTTTCTCCTTAGTCCAACGCACTTTTTGGAAAAGTTTGAGGGAATTTCAGTGGATTATTTTATTTCTGTAGTAAATTTAATGTTACATCCATAAGGATGATATAAGTTTCTTTATACAAGTTTTTACAACAGCCTTATCATTTATGCTAAGAATTTTGGTTTTTCATCTTGAGTTTAGCTAGTCATTTACTAGCCTTTCTCTTGCATTTTCTACTTGATCTTTAGCATTTATTGAGCATATTATAGTACCATATTATTGCTGATATGTATTGTTATATATTTCTTCAAATTAGGGACAACAAGATTAAATTTCTAATCTAACTAGCATACATCATAGCAAAATGTCTTTTCTTGTGTCTCGGGCAGGTATTTCATCATTTGCAGGTTACTCAACATACTTGGAAACCCTTGGACCTTCCTAAGACTTAATTACACACATTTAACTCCAATTAGAATTGACCTCTAGTGGATTCACTTCCATTCATCTCCATCTCCATCTAAATCCCCCTAAGGTCACCGGGATCACCTCCCTAGAGTGACCTAGTCACCCTTGAAGTGTGGGACCTACATCGAGGTGACATTGGGTGTAGGATTCCAAAGTTGTAGAACTTTATTTGTGGTTGGATCAGGATTTTCCAAACCTAAAACTTGTGCTATAACATAATGTCGCAACTTATCTTCATATCTCTTTGCTCAAACCCGATTCATGAACATCCTTTGCAACCATACTGCTTCTTTTCTTCCATGAGTGGTTGCCATGTATTCAAATTTTGTTGTTGATGAGGCTATGATCGCTTGTCACTTACTCATCCATCTGATTTCTCCACCAAATATCCTGAAGACATATCCATTGGTTGACCTCAGTCAATTCAGATATCCATCCCAATCGGCATCGACAAAGCCATGTACATTTAATTCATTGTCACCTCCAAATTTTCCTTGGTAGCATATAGCATAGTCTTTTGTGCCACACAAATACCTGAATACTCTCTTGGTAGTTGTCCAATTCTCCTGCACAAGTGTCGACATGTATCTACTCAAGACTCTCACTGTATGGGAAATTTTTGGTCGAGTGCAGACCATCGCATACATTAGACTACCAACAACACTTGCATAGATAAAATGTGCCATGTCCTCTATTTCTTCTTGTGTCTTTAGACACTATTCAGCAGTTTTCCTTGCTCCCACAGGAATTTCCACCTTCATCGGTTTGAAATCATGCATGTTGAAATGTTCAAAAATGTTTCAATATACTTCATCTAGTTCAACCAGATATTTCTAGTTGCTCGATCTCTCTTAATCTCCATTCCAAAAATGAAGTTAGTTGCATCGAGATCCTTCATTTCAAACTTGGAGGATAACTTCTTCTTCACCTCCTTTATTGCATCCATGTTATTTTCAATCATCAACATGTTGTTGTTGGCACAAGGGGAAGACCCAGGGTTCAACGCTACAACAACGCACCAAAAAAACCCTAACTACCGACCCTTTTGGTAACACCTGCGAAGCAGATGAAGTCTCACCCGAGGTAGAGACAGGGGTGGTTGTAGGACTCATATGTCTGCAACCTTAGCTGGGACACATATCTATGATTCTAACACTTAACAAAGCACTCAACAGTTAATATTCATTAGTCTTTAACCCTTTATTCACATCACAAGTAAAACCCTAATTACAGAACATTGCAGTATTGATTCCTATATAAGGTCTTTAGGAACTAAGCATGTGTACATAAGTCAGATTTAACATCCATCCATATTATTAAGCACTCAGCATCAACAGATCTATTTATCATTCATTTATATTGAATCACTAAGAAAGCAAACATATAAACACATCAATACATCACACACAGCATAGAAACACATCATGTACGTGGTTCACCCCCACCCCGGGGCTACGTCCACCAACTCTTCTCTTCTTTATTATCTTTGGTTAATATTCTTACAGGCACATAGCATCCAATTTATACTCCGCAGAAGACAGGATATCTGCGCGCACTCTGCCATATTCTCCTTCCTCTAGCTAGGGTACAACACCAAGCCTTCACACAGTTTCTTATAGTTACTTGCACTAGCCTTGCAAGCCTCACACAATATGCACAAAGAACTTACAGCTCTTGATCACATAGATCCACCTCTAGCACTTAGCACACTCGCCTACTATGTCTCTTTTCCTCTTCCTCTACTTACAATGCTTAGCTACTTATTTATACATTACAAAGTAGGCCTAATCATGGGTAAACCCATGGGTCGTCATCCCATACCCATCACATAATCCTAAATCCCAAAAAGGGCCCTAAAAGGGATCGAGATGCCACGATCTCCGCTTCGTCTTGTGCTCCACCTTCGATAGCCTGTCGAAGTCCCAAAATTAGGTCAAATATGACCAAGAATCCTCAAAACTTGGTCAAGGGCCAACAGGCCCCCAACACTCACCTGTGACTCATCCCAAGTCACTCTGATTTGATTAGTTCTGCTTCAAAATCCTCGAGCTGCTTCGATTTTTTGTTGTGCTACAACCTCTTGTTCAATGAACTCTTGTATGACTGCTTTGTTGACAGGTCCCTCTAGGCATTGTTCAGCTGCAGTGACAACTTGCTCCAGTTTCGCTCCTCTGCCTTCGATCTCTGTGAACAGTTGGTAAGAATCATCTTGTACATGTTGGAGCCTCTGTGTTACTTCCATAACTCTACTCTGAATAGTGTGGACCTTTTGTTGGGTAGTGCGTTTCTCTTGGGATCGCTTCATTCTTTCCACAACTGACAGAGGCTTAAACTGCACCTGTATTGTCTCTGCTTGTTGCTTTTCTTCCTGTAGCTATGAGTCCAGTGCCTTCAATTCTAGATTCTCAATGATTCACTCATACGTCTAGGCACTGTGATCACTCATTTTCTTGCATTCCAGAGACAAGACTTTTATTCTTTCAACTGCACTTCAAGCAATTTCTTCTCTTTGATCCCTTACATCCTATGGGGTGTCTGGTATGGTGTGGAGCTCTAAGTATACTATTCATTTTTGTAGCTACTAGATAGCTTCTACGAGCTTCTCTAATTGATGCATGACTTGGTATTCTGCATATGGTTCTAATCCTATCATAGAGTGAAGTGCTTTGTTGACTTCTTCTTTCACTTCGAGTTGCTCTGCGATCAATTGTTCTTTTTCTTGTTGCATCTGTGCTTTCTCTTCTTCAAATTTTTTTTGGAGAGCAACCTTCTCCTGCTCTAAAACTCTTCATTGTTCTACGATTACACCTTTCACTTGATTAAAGGCCTGGGTGGATTTTTATGTTTCTTCTTGTGTGCGACGAAGGTGAACTTCGACCGCATCAGCTAGTCGGTGGAGTTGGGATGGTTCATCTCCCAACTCTGGTTCTCCTGACATCAGGGGCGCAGTGGACACTACGTGGATGGATTGAAGGGTCTTTTGTACCCCTCGGAATTCGACCTTAATTATGTCATACATTTCCTCCTGCTTAGCTTCTTGTTTCTCCACAATTTCCAGCGAAGCATCGTTTAGGGCTACTATGATGAAGTCAAAATCATCAGTAGTAAGAACATTCTTAATCTTGGTCACAGTAGCTCTCGATTTCTTCCGGGAAGAAGGTTTTGGGGGGGAAACCTTCCTCTTCTTCTGGGGATCGGTCTCATCTCTAGGTAGTGTTACTTCGCCTTTCTTTTGTTCAGCTCCTGTGCCATTTATCTCTTCATCATCACTCCCTCGGTCAAGTGATACAAAAGAAGTCTTTCTTGAGGCACTGCTTAGGTCTTGGACCTCTTCGGTATTCTTCGTCTTGTTGGGTCCGGGTGTATCATGTTCTTTGTGTGTGGTCTCTAGGATGTCAGGGCCAGACATCTCTGCAGGCTCTACTGGAATAAGGAAGTCTGTTGACCAGTCCTTAGTGATCTCCTCAAGGTCATCTTCCGTGATTTTGTAGTATGGTTGAAGCTGCTCCTTATGTTCATCGAATCATGATGTAAGGTAGATGAAGTGTCGATCTTCATAGAACTTCATCAGGGGTTTAAACCTATGTAGGGTTTTCAGAGTCATGCGAGGTTCATCCTCGATGGCCCTCTTCAATTGAAGGTAGTACGTGTGAAAAACAACGTTCGACTGCCACTGTTTGTTCATATCATTCGAGTACCAGAGTGTGGTGAACTTTGCAACAAGCAGCTCGAATGGTTCAATATATGGAAAGGTCGCACCTTCCAGCATCTCCCAGGAAACAAAGGCGATGAGGATCAGGAGCCAACTAAAGTGAATCTCGTAGCCCTGATCATGTGCTTCATGATAGTCTAGTTCCAGTTGATTAACTAGGTACTTCACCCAGTTCATCTGTAGACCTTCCATGCACTTCCCTACAAGGTCAACGACAAAGCCTGTGACCTGCGTGGGTCAGTTCTTTCTTACTAATTTTCCAGCTATTAACTGGCAGGCTAGGCACACTATGTCATTCTGGATGGAGGCTACATTGTAGCCTCGCATCCCCTTTTCAAAATTGACGTATGTATCCTTGATCTTCTATGCTAGTGCGCGATCTGTGGATTTTCCTAGATAGAACTCCTGCGGGTCGGGTCCTTGCATAATTAATCCTGTGATCCTTTGGATCAACATCGGATCAACTATGATATGATGGTCTAGCCATAAGTAGTCGCCATGGTAACATGAAAGCAATATCTTGACACAGGCATTGACTTCTTGGTACCTTCTGAAGTGTGGGATTTTCATTACATTTAACAACGTGGACTACGCAAGGTTCATCGTCCACGATTGGGGGATTATCTTTTAGTTCTTCCCCTTTGTCCTGGTCAGGTATTTATACGGGGCGAGCATATTGTAGTTCTTGTGATCTCTGAGGTTGAAGTCACTAAACTTCAACACTATGATCCTGTCCTGCTGTGCTCGAATTGCACGTATCCCCTTCGGGAGGTATGCAGTAACCATGGTGTACTCAAAATCTCTTGGCACACTATCTCGACTCACCACGTCGTCTAGAGGCAGGATGTAGTTAAGAAATATGGTCGAGATGAGCTTCGCATTTGCTAGGTCATCTCTGTGTTTGGTTCTCTTTTTCGCTGATGGTCAGGATGGTCTGGCTCCACGATCAGTCGACAAAGAGGCTTGCACTCCTCTCGTAGATGATGCTTGTACACCCACATACATCACTTGTTCAGACATGACTCTCTCAGTCATGAGGTCGATGAATAATTCCTTCACAGACTCTTCGAGTGCATTAAGTTCTTCGGACATACACGCTCGTGGTTGAATATCTCGGGTTCGAAGAGTAACTTCTCAATGCAATGGGATGGATGGAAATAGCACAATGATCACTGTGAAAAATCAACTATTTTGTGGGCTCAGATAGTCATAGTTGGCAAAAGTGTTCTCATTGCATGGCATGATGGGATAAGCACATAACTCGTTGATGGATATCTTGCAATGGGTGAGAGGCCTTCATTAACTCATTTCTTTCCATTATGGTGTGGTCCCAATGGTCTGGTGAAGAAATTTCTGACCATAAATTCCTTTCTATCCGTTCGGGTCATCGGTCTAACGGTTATACTGTTCCCAACGACTATTTTTCTTCACCATGGTGAACTTCCATGTGAGGCAGTTCTGATATACTGGTGAAGTTCCAATTTTGTAAATTTTCCTTCTGCGAAGTTCCCTCTAGAACCTTTTGTAAATTTTCAATATTATCCCTCTTCTTAATTAGTTTTCTAGCCTTTTTTCCAGTGAGCTTCGTCTCAAAATACCTTTTTCCATTTTGATTCTTATCTTCTTTTGGAAAAGTAACTTCACATTGTTGAGATTCTTTCCTAGAAATTAGGGGTAATACTTCATCTGTATATAGAATAGGTACTTCAGTATTCTGTGGGTCTTCTAGTGTTCTTCCCACTTTGACATCCAAGTCTCTAGTTTTAAATAGCTTCGCTCGGTTCTCCTATTCTTCAATGAAGTGTGTGATCCTCCTAGTCATGAAATATTTCAACTCTTGCTTCTTTTGTTCCAATACTTCTTCTTCTTTCCTTTTGGCCTGATCTCATTCAATCCAGGGTTTTCCTAGTAACATAGAAAATGGAGCGTTGTTCTCAATAAATTTAACAACTTCAAATTCCTCCTCTGTCAAAGTTCCATGAGCACTCATAGAGATCCGGGTAATTCTTTCGCATAGGTTTATCATCTTTCCTCTGAGTAATCATATTCCTCCTAATGAAGGAATCATAGCAGGCTCCCCTAAAAGCTTCAAAGTTCTTTTTGTCATGATATTCACATGTGTTTCCTCATCCATAACACAGTCAATGTCAAAGTCTCCTATTCTTGTTTCAATGCATTATTTTTCGTTGAATATATATGATAAGCTGATATGTCGGTGGTCATTCAGAGTTTCTTTCATCTGTAGCAATACTTTTTCTGATTCTTTCTGGTGTTCTATCATAATCTCATGGGGTTCTGCCATAATCTCAGTTGCTTGACCTTTCTCGTGGTATTCGTGTCTCATATTCATCCTTTCAACCTTAGCAATCGTTCTAGGGAAATCCAATACTTCATGGTACATAGCTTTGCAACAGAGGAAACTAATTCTTCTACCAAGGAATTCTGTAGCCAAATGTCCCAGTCTTCTGCAATTGTAACAAAGGGTTAATCCTCTCTTTCTTTTAAATGATCCCCAACCTCTCCTATACTATATGCTAGGATCATGGTAGCTACCCTACAACAAAGTATTTCTAGGGTCCTGCATCCATTTGTTAGTCCAAACATTCTCTCTATGCATAGGTATAACATATCTTTCACTATTCTTATCAGATCTATTCATACCAAATCTTTTTTATTCTATCAATGCCCTATTTTTCAAGCTAGGACAAATCTTATCAAACATACCTAGATCCATACTTTAGAAACATAAATTTCCGCTAATCTTATCTTCAGCAGAGCACAAAGCTTCCAGATCTAACAGTTTTCACTATTCTTACCTTTATCAGAGCACAAAGCATTCAGATCTTACCTCTTTTCTTTAGATCACACTTCTTTTCTTAGCACAAAGTTGCACAGATCGAGTAAAATACTACGCACTAGAGTGACAGATTTACGCATAGAGCTCTCACAATTTCAGGTCAGATCTTCGCACAAAGCTTCTTTTTTCTCAGTTCCCAGCAATCACAGTTTCAGGTCCTGGAAATGGAGCCATTTTTTGGCACAAGGGGAAGAACCAGGGTTCAACGCTACAAAAACGCACCAACAAAACCCTAACTATCGGTCCTTTCGGCAATACCTGCGAAGCAGATGAATTCTCACCCAAGGTAGAGGCAGGGGTGGTTGCAGGACTCAAATGTCTGCAACCTTAGTTGGGACACGGATATGTGATTATAACACTTAACAAAGCACTCAATAGTTAATATTCATTAGTATTTAACCCATTATTCACATCACAAGTAAAACCCTAATTACATAACAAGAAGCACTAAGAAAGCAAACATATAAATACATCAATACATCACACACATCATAGTAACACAACATGTACATGGTTCAACCCCACCCTAGGGCTAGGTCCACCAACTCTTCTCTTCTTTATTATCTTTGTTCACGCTTCTTACAGGCACATAGCATCCAAGTTATACTCCGCAGAAGACAAGAGATCTGCACGCACTCCACCAGATCCTCCTTCTTCTATCTAGGGTACAACACCAAGCCTTCACATTGTTTCTTATAGTTACTTGCACTAACCTTGCAATCCTCACACAATATGCACAAAGCACTTACAGTTCTTGATCACATAGATCCAACTCTAGCACTTAGCACACTGGCCTACTAGGTCTCTTTTCCTCTTCGTCTACTTACATCACTTAACTACTTATTTTTACATTACAAAATAGACCTAATCATGGGTAAACCCATGGGTTGTCATCCTATACCCATTACATAATCCTGAATCCCAAAAAGGGCCCTAAAAGGGGCCGAGATCCTATTATCTCCACTTCGTCTTGCGCTCTGCCTTCAAAAGCATGTCGAAGTCCCAAAATTAGGTCAAATATGACTAAGAATCCTCAAAACTTGGTCAAGGGCCAACAGTTGTCAACATACAAAGCTACATATATGAAATGCCTACCTTCTTCCTTGGAATATATGCAGTGATCAACTTTTCTTCTCACAAATCCCAAACTAAGGATGTATGTGTCGAAATTTTGGTACCACATCCTTAGTGATTGCTTTAGACCATAAAGGGACATTTTTAGTTTGCACACCAAATATTTCTTTCCCTTTACGATAAATCATTCAGGATGTTTCATATAGATTTCCTCTTCCAGGTCCCCATGTAGGAATGTTGTCTTCACATCCATCTATTATATTCCCAGATCAAATGTTGCATCCATATACATTATTACTCTAATGGAAGTCAATTTTGCAACAAGGGAAAAAATATCACCGAAGTTGACTCCTTTGACTTGGGAATATCCTTTCGCTATCATTCGAGCTTTGAATTTCTCAACTTGACCTATTGCATTCATCTTCTTCCTGAATACCCATTTTCTACCAATGATATTTCTTCCACTATGAAACTTGACTAAGTCTCATGTCTCATTCTTGTCCAAAGATTCCATCTCTTCGACCATGAAATCCTTCCATAGTTTTCCCTTTGTTGAGTCGACTTCCTCCCAGAACGACTTGGGCTCATCATTAGTGGAAGTTAAAATGAATGCATAATGGAAGTTAGGCAGACTATACCTTTCAACTAGTTTTCTTACTCTTTCTGACCTCCTTACAATCGGGGTCATTTGTTCCACCTCTTCCTCTAATTCAGTCGACTCATCTGAATCATCTTCTTCATTCCTCAGTTCAAACCACATCGTCTCATAATTATTATTGGTCTGAACAATTTCTTCAGGCTTTTACTTACTTATGACTTCTTTGAAGACCACATCTCAACTATACATTATTTTCCTTGATGCATGATCCCAGAGCTTATATCCTTTCATTCCTCCTTTGTATCCAATGAAAATACATGTGACTTCCTTCTTTTCCAACTTGCTTCTCATTTCCTGGGGAACATGCACAAATGCATCACATACAAATAATTTGAGATGTGAAATTGAATGCTTCTTACCTGACCATACCTCATTTGGAGTCGTGTCAACTAGAATTGACAAAGGAGACATATTCAATATATATTTTGCAGTGTCGACTGCATCCACCCAGAATTCTTGTGTGATCCCAACACCAGTGACCATGCTCCTTGCCTTGTCCATCAACGTTATGTTCATTCTCTTAGAAAATCCATTTTGTTTTTAGGTATATGGTGTGGTAGCTTGGCGTATGTTGGTCCCCGGTTTTGACTATGTTCTATGCCCATACTACATACCATTGACCTCCAACTCTATGCCAGTACCACCTTTTTTGACCTCCTTTGGATATAATCAACACCCTTT